>BLSH010506221.1:438261-451094 GCA_018402905.1 Glandirana rugosa | reverse complement strand
ACATACTGTATGTCTAATGACATGCAAAAGTGTGTTTCAGAGAAAAGGAGTAGTAGCAGGAAAGTTTTGAAGAAATTAGTAAGAAATAGGGACCAGAGAAGAAGAGAGAACGCATCCATGTGCAAGTGAAGGTTTCTGCTTGATAGATTACCTAGATAAATATAGTAGGGTACAGAAAGGGTTTTATGTTGGGTTGCAACGATACCACTTTTTTTTCCATCGAGTACGAGTATTGATACTTTACCTTTGGTAGTCGCCAATACCTATTACCGATACATATCGCGTAGGTAGGGGGGTGGTTTGGGAGGGGGGGTTGTTAGGGAGCTGGGTGAGCGCAAGGATGAAGGGGGGGAGTAGAGGGGTAAGTGAGGGCAGGGTAATTGAGGGTGGGGTGAAATAGGGATTGTGGGGTGGGAGAGTTGGAATGGAAAAGGCTGTGATCGCTGGGGGGTAAGAGGATAGGGATAGGAGGGTTATTGGGAGACATGGGGGCAGAGGTGACAGGGAAGGCGGAGGCAACAGGCAGAAATGACAGCAGTGACTGCAGGCATGGTACAGGAGATTGACAGGGACCGATGAGTGACGTCTTCTTGGGCTGTGACCCAGCCAGCCCTTGGCTCTATAGCAGCTTAACCCAGGCACAGGGAGGGCCCTGTATTGCCTGATGGCAGCCCTGGGTGGAGGAGGCGGGGATGGCACTGGTCGGAGGGGAGGAAGAGGCGGTCCGTTCCCAAGATACGCGACTTCCGGGATCGGTTTCCAGAATCGGTGCCTTTCTTGCGAGTACCGATACTTGTGAAAAGGCAGAGTATCGGCACAGATACCGGTATCGGTGTACCCTTAGTTTTAAGGATTAGAATTGTGGCTGGAAGTAAGACTTTTGTGTTGATACATTAAAAGGGTGCATCCCTTTCTGCAAAATGAATGTTGATAAACACCTTTGACTTCTATACTGTGTTTTGCATGGACTGGGAATTAAGAGCAGGTAGTGAATATTTATGAGCATAGTTATTTCAGCAAAACTGATTTCACCTTCGCCAACAATTAATCAAAATTAGCCTCTTATTATGCCATGCAGCTTGAATAGGTTGAATTTACTTGAAAAAAAAGAGTTCAACTTTAAAAAATCCATCCTATGGTGCCTCCTTCTCTTTCAGCAACCAACCAGTAACTGTCAGGCTGCAGTGAATTGAAAAGTTTAATAGACACACATAATGCGCTTGTAGGCAGGTGCAGTCTATTTTCTCCACTGTAGGTGGCACTTGACCGCAGCGGCATTGCAGTTGGAGGGGAAATCAAAATTCACATGATTCCGCTATGATTTCCTGGGTCACTGGGGAAGCTATCCGAATGGATGTTGCCGCCCCATGTGACTCTGGAAGCCATCTTGGTTCCAGCAGAGCCTATTTAAGGCCCTGGCTCCCAGGCTTGGCATGTATTTTGCATGTGGATAGTGTAGGGACAGATTACCCTTCTGGTAGGTATAGTGATTAGCAATAGGAAGAGGTTACCGACAAGTAGGGAAAGGCTAGAGACACACCATCCTCCTGGAGACCTCCCCATTTTTGTACGGACAGGCCAGGCCACATTCCGACCCCTCAAGACAGACGCTGTCGGCACATTCGAGACCTACTCTGCTATGCACTGAGGTACATTTACTAAAACTGGTGCAGCTGTGCATGGTAGCCAATCAGCTTTCAACTTCATCATGTTCAATTAAGCTTTGACAATAAAATCTGAAAGCTCATTGATTTCTATGCAGAGCTGCATCATATTTAATGAATAACATGCCTTTGGGTGTCCTCCATGTACCTACATGTCTGTTTTGCCAAAATGATTTACAGCAAAACATAGAATTATTGTAGTGCCTATTTTCTGTATAACACTACAGCTCTTTTATTTCACTAATGTATAATTTCTCTGGATTTCCAAGATGAATTGATATTAAACCCGAAACCAAAAATGTAATATATTGCAATATTAGATGTAGTGTAGTGTAGATGTAGTGGCTGCATTATTTATTTTTTAGGCTTTTTTCCCTCCTTTTACCCAGTGATCTGGTCAGTAACACACCTCCAGTATTAGATTGCACCACCCTGGATGAATGAGCACTAGGGGTGCTTTTGGATAGCAGCATTGTCAGTCTAGGGGGTGGGGGGTGTTAGATGTACTAGCAGATTTAAATGCACTAACAAATTGAAGCCAAACTTCAGCTAACACTTTATAAGCAGTTACAGAAAGCATTTTTTCCATTTTGGGATAAAGGTTTTACATAAATAATCACCCCCACCAGTGTTGAATGATATGTCTCATCCCTGTAACTGATGCATCTGCAAGAGAGCATGTTCTTAAAAAAAAACTTACTTACTAACTAGATGTCCAGAAGAAAATAGAAGAAAGAAAGTCTAAAAAAGAAAAAGAATGGTGCAAGCACATCTAAGAAATGGTAAGCCGCAATTTAATAAATGTTTGCTTTTGGAGTTAATATTGCTTAAAGTTCTAGTCCCTTTAAGTGATATAGCCATCACTAATTTACTAAAAAAAATGGCAAAACTCCTTTACTGAGTTGAAATATAGAAAGAAAATTGAACAGGAACCTACCATGAAATAAACATGGAGGTTGCTTTTGCTGATTTTTGAGAATGCTAGTCCTCTGGCTAATTTCAGACTTTGAGATAAGGACTTCTGACATTTCTTTGATTTTATTGACTTATGGGATTGTTCCAGGTCAGTGAATACTGAATCCAGTGTGTCAGTATAACAGTCAGGTAAGTAACTTTTCCAAACAAAGTGGCCAGTAGTAGCAGCCTCTGTATTTCTGTTCTAATATATTCATTATATAGGACATGTGTAATTTTAGTAAAAGTTCACTAGCCCACCCTTCCTAGTTCTCCAAATCTAGATTGTAGTATACCTTACGCCAGCTACTACCTCAGGTGGGCAGCCATAGCCTGCTCTGAGCCATAGCTTTTTATCCTGAGGACAGAATTTCTCCTCCACACTGGCTGCACCTGCACAGCGACCCCTCATAGATTTCCATAGGACTATCTCAGGATTCCTGTTCTCTGCAGGTGGCCTTGTATACCCTGTGCAATTCTGGCCAGTGCTGAAATGAAAAGTGGCCAGAGGATAAAAACCCATGCCTTTGTTTAGGGACGGCTACTGTTGTTCTACTTTTGTAGATTAAGCCGAGGACTGTCATCCCCACATTGCAGTCTTGCCACTGGTATTTAATAAGTTAACATTTATTAAAAACCCATGTATACTGATAATAAGGATAATAAAGATAGGAATAGATAGGCAGTTGGAAGAAAGAATTGATAAATGTATAGGAACAAATGTAAAAACGGATGGATTAATAATGACTGGGATGGGTCAGTAGAAGTGGCTGCTGAATCATCTACCCCTGTGTAAACCACCTCTCCTTCTTTAATACACTTGTACTTGAACCACTGAATGATAAGTGCACACCAGGGTCTCAACCCTTTTCCTGTAGTAAATGATGTCTATCATACTGTCACAGCACCAAACAGTTCCCAGTCCTCTGCCTGAACCCTCCATTCAGCTACTTCTGCACTCATATGTCTGCCAACCTCCACCGTATTGCCAGTATTGAATCTCACTTTTCAGAACTTTAATTCCAGAAACACAGGCCAATTTTGTTTACAGACACTTATGTTTCCAGTTGTACATATTGACTCTTATTGAGATCTCAGTTTTTCTCAAGATCAAAATGATTAACATAAAGACATTTCATTACACATGGTATTGTTATTTACTACCATATACCCATAGACGTGCGTGGGGGGGGTGATGGGTGTGCCTGGGCACACCCTAATTATCCCATGCGCAGTGGCATATTATCCAGTGTGCAGAAGCGTGAGGTGCACACAGTGCCTTGTCACACACTACACACTCCAAGTAATGCATAACCTCGCCGTCATTGCCAGCTGGGGCGTTTCTGCCTGTGAGCGGGTGCACTGTGCTGTGCTGATCCTGTAATGTCTCACTCACAGGAATCCTATGAGTGAGATATTGAGACACAGGACTGCCTGGCACAGTGTGCTATATGAACAGGACAGAGGAGGCTGAATCTGCCACCCTATCCCTGCTATTCTGACCCCCACCCAAGGGCCATCTTAATGCACGGGCACCCCTGGGCACTGCCCAGGGGCCCCAGGTGCATGGGGGCCCCATGATAATCTTACATTATATCGTACTTGCCAATTGTCCCTGATTTCCCGGGACTGTCACACTTTTTACTAAGCTGTCCTGGAATGGCCACGTCCCAGAACCTGTACTGTGCTTTCCTTATCCCAGTATTGTACTCTCCTGATACCCCCCTGTACTGTTCCTTTCTGCCTCCCCCTGTACTGTGCCCTTTCTGTTGATTAGTCTTTGATTTATGGCATTTTTTCTTATTATTTCAAATAGATTTTATTGAAAGTACTAATAAATATATGTTTAATTCTATCATCTATTTATACTTTAATTCTTGAGAGTAGGTGCATACATTGGGACAAGCTAGTAGGGGCCCCAGGGCATTACTTTGCCCAGGGGCCCATGGAGCTATTAAGACGGCCCTGCCCCACCCCCCAATTTGAACACACTGCTGTGAAAGGGCTGGCTGTGGAGGTAGCAGATTTAATTATAGAACACACAGCAACTCTAGATTTTGGCTGCCTTTGACTAGGGGAGACCAGCCTGCGACCAAAATTGGTGAGTGCAGGTATGATGAACATCCCCTCTCTCTCTCACCGCTCTCCCTCTCTTACCCCCTTCTCTCTCTCTCCCACCCCACCATCCCCCTCTCTCACCCCTCTCTCTCACTCTCACCCCCCTCCTAATTGTCCTCGCCGAGTATGTATGTGTACATATATGTAGTTGAATATGTATTTATTAAAAGCATAAACACAAAATTTGACTCAGGTATATATCTATATACAGTATCTCACAAAAGCGAGTCCACCCCTCACATTTTTGTAAATATTTTATTATATCTTTTCATGTGACAACACTGAAGAAATTACACTTTGCTACAATGTAAAGTAGTGAGTGTACAGCTTGTATAACAGTGTAAATTTGCTGTCCCCTCAAAATAACTCAACACACAGTCATTAATGTCTAAACAGCTGGCAACAAAAGTGAGTACACCCCTAAGTGAAAATGTCCAAATTGGGCACAAAGTGTCAATATTTTGTGTGGCCACCATTTCCCAGCACTGCCTTAAACTTCTTGGGCATGGAGTTCACTAGAGCTTCACAGGTTGTCACTGGAGTCCTCTTCCACTGCTCCATGACGTCATCACGGAGCTGGTGGATGTTAGAGACTTAGCGCTCCTTCCATTTGAGGGTGCCCCACAGATGCTCAATAGGGTTTAGATCTGGAGACATGCTTGGCCAGTCCCGCATGAAAGCTATCAGCATGTGGCACTGCTGAGGTGTTATGGAAGACCAGGATGCTTCAATAGCGGCCTTCAGCTCTTCTGCATTGTTGGGTCTCATGTCTCTCATCTTTCTCTTGGCAATGCCCCATAGATTCTATTTGGGGTTCAGGTCAAGCGAGTTTGCTGGCCAATCAAGCACAGTAATCCCACGGTTATTGAACAAAGTTTTGGTGCTTTTGGCAGTGTGGGCAGGTGCCAAGTCCTGCTGGAAAATGAAGTCAGCATCCTCATAGAGCTCGTCTGCGGAAGGAAGCATGAAGTGCTCCAAAATCTCCTGGTAGACGGCTGCGTTAACCCTGGACTTAATGAAGCACAGTGGACCAACACCAGCAGATGACATGGCTCCCCAAATCATTACAGACTGTGGAAACGTCACACTGGACTTCAAACGTCTTGCAGTGTGTGCCTCTCCATTCTTCCTCCATACTCTGGGTCCTTGGTTTCCAAATGAGATGCAAAATTTGCTCTCATCAGAAAAGAGGACTTTGGACCACTGAGTTACGGACCAGGTCTGTTTTTTTTTAGCCCAGGTAAGATGCTTCTGACGTTGTTTGTTGTTCAGGAGCGGCTTGACAAGAGGAATACGACATTTGAAGCCCATGTCCAGGATCCGTCTGTGTGTGGTGCCTCTTGATGCACTGACTCCAGCCTCAGTCCACTCCTTGTGAAAGTCCCCAACACCTTTGAATGGCCTTTTCCTGACAATCCTCTCCAGGCTGCGGCCATCCCTGCTGCTTGTGCACCTTTTCCTTCCACACTTTTCCCTTCAACATAACTTTCTAGTAATGTGCTTTGATACAGCACTTTGGGAACATCCAACCTCTTTTGCAATTACCTTTTGAGGCTTTCCCTCCTTATGGAGGGGTCAATTATGGTTTTCTGCACAACAGTCAGGTCAGCAGTCTTTCCCATAATTGTGATTCCTACTGAACCAGACTGAGAGACCATTTAAAGACTCAGGAACCCTTTGCAGGTGTTATGGCTTAATTAGATGATTACAGTGGGACACTTTGAGCCTAGAATGTTGCACCTTTTCACAATATTCT
Organism: Glandirana rugosa; assembly: GCA_018402905.1. Lineage (NCBI taxonomy): Eukaryota > Metazoa > Chordata > Amphibia > Anura > Ranidae > Glandirana > Glandirana rugosa. The sequence continues at coordinate 444,602 of BLSH010506221.1, read as the reverse complement.
AATTTTCTGAGATTGTGGATTTGGGGTTTTCATGAGCTGTAAGCCATAATCATCACAATTATTACAAATCACGGCTTGAACTATCTTGCTTTGCATGTAATGAGTCTATCTCATATATTAGTTTCACCTTTTAAGTTGCATTACTGAAATAAATGAACTTTTGCATGATATTCTCATTTTTCGAGTATCACCTGTACAGTGAGGGAGCAGTCTGTACAGAGAGGTTCCCTCACTTGCCGACGCTGACTGTCATTGTTAGCTTTTAAATGTAATTGCCAGATTATTTTTCCCTTAATTCTGGAGCTGTCATTTTGGGGGGCGGTTTGGGTCAGAGAAAGACAGGAGAGGTGAAGAGCAGTATATACAGTGAGGGACTAAATGACAGCTCCTTCCCGGCGTTATGAAGTATAGAAAGAAAGCCGACAATTACATTTAAAAGCTGACAGTGACAGTCAGCATCGGCAAGTGAGGGAGCCTGTCTGTACAGACTGCCCCCTCACTATATATACTGCTCTTCTCCTCTCCTCTCCGTGCACACACTGCCCCCCTCAAAAAGGACCTGTACATTTCCCCGATTCTAATGCAGAGCCAGAGCTGTCAAAAAAAAACCATTCCCCAGCACAGAGAGATAGAGAAGAGATACAATGTATCTCTCCCTCTTTTAGATTAAAGGAATGAAATTCGGTCTGTAGGGCAGTTTAACCACTTAAAGACTAATGCCCGGTACACATAATGAGATTATCGGGTGAATGATCATCCGTTTTTTTTCGCATGCTAATCTCAGATCGAATCGGAAGAATTTACTTTGATCACAAAAATTCTCATACAACAGAATAAAAAATTGGAAGCAATGTGATGTGTTTTTGTGTATTTGTATTGCATTTTCGAACGACAGCTGTACTGATGAAACAAAAATTGTATGATCGAGTACCATGCGAGAACATTTTTCCTGCATGTCCGATCTTGTCCGGACAGAAAACATTGGATGAACTGTCATGATCGGCTCTGAAAAGCCCTGTACTAACGATCCGATTATCGTATGATCGCTTCGAAAGCTGTATTTTCCGTATGATTCTCTGATTGTGTGTACGGGGGCTTAAGGCCGGTTTCACACAGCCGTTACGTCAGCGGGCTCCATTTAGCTCCGCTGATCCCCGCGGAGCCGACGGATGATGGATCCGTCTCCGCTCTCTGTGCAGAGACGGATCCGTCAGAGTACCCGATTATGGCAAATCGGATGACAATGGATCTGTCTGTCCATTGTCATCCGATTCGATCTGCAGACGGATGAAAAATGTGAAAATTTACTATCAAATACTTACTGTAATTTTCCTTTCCTGATAGACTCCATGGCAGCCACGTGTGGGTTTACCCTGCCCCCTCTTTAACCCTATAGGACCCTACTTCATATAAATTTGACCCCATGCTCAGCCCACGTGTTCCGTAACTAGCCCCTCCTCTTGACCTGAGGGTGGGAACTCCGGCTGCCATGGAGTCTATCAGGAAAGGAAAATTACGGTAAGTATTTGATAAGAAAAAAATCTGTTTTCCTGGCAGCCTCCATGGCAGCCACGTTTGGGACTTAACTAACCAAAACCACACGGGTGGGAATGCTGAACAAAAAGGTTTAATTCACACTGTCAACCGACAGAACTTTCAAACCAGATGTAACAGAAGACAATGACGCTGGCTCCACGTAGTAATGTGTCATGAAGGTATTCAGTGACGGCCATGAGGCTGATCTGCAAATTACCTCAGGAGCTACCTGATGCGCTGCTGCCCAGGAGGTGGAGATACTTCTGGTTGAGTGGGCTGTCACCGCCTCTGGTGGAGCCAAGACCTTCGCCCTGTAAACCCTCTGGATGATCTGGACAATCCAGGCTGCGATTGTTCTTAAAGAGGCCTTCTTCCCTTTGTTCTTCCCACAGAAGAGGACAAAGAGGTGGTCAGATTGTCTGAAGGTGGCCGTAGCCTGAAGATATTTCTCCAATGATTTCCTAACATCCAAGAGGTGTACCGTACCTCCACAGCTTCTGAAGACTTAAAGGTAGGCAGAGATATTCGTGAAACACCAACGTGACCTTGGGTTTCAAGCGAAGCATGGGGATCAGAACTACCCGATCCGGGAAGAAAGTCAGGAATGGCTCACTGTGCCCCAAGGCCCCGATCTCCGAGACTCTTTTAGCAGAGGTGACTGCCACCAGGAAGGCTGTTTTCATGGACAGATCCCCAACTAACTTCATGCTTGCATATCCCGAAGCAGGGTCTGCCAGGTAGTCGAGGACCAGGGGAAGGTCCCACTTTGGGAACCTTGGCTTTCTTTGAGGCCACAATCTCGCTACTCCCTTGAAGAATTAACGGACCAATGGATGACCCACCCAGGCGGTCCCTGTGAAGGCTGACAGGGCTGATACTTGTACTTTGAGGGAGCTTACCAATAGAGGCAACTCAAATCCAGATTGTAAGAAACCCAAGACTTCTTGCACTCCAGTATTTCTGTAGGATTTACCAATAGAACGAGAAAAGTCAGTGAACTTGGCCCATATTCGTTCATAAACTCTGTTCGTGCTGGGACGTCTGGAGTTCATCAGAGTGGAGATCACCCCTGAGGTACAGCCTAGGGCCTCTAGCCTCTCCCTCTCAAGAACCAGACCATTAGATGTAGTCACTCTGGACATGGGTGTAAGACTGCTCCCTGTGATAAGAGATCCGGCCTGAGAGGGACGGGCACTGGGGCCCAGAAGCTCAGTTGTGTCAATAATGGAAACCAAGGCCTGTTGGGCCAGAAGGGAATTATCACCAGAATCTCGACTTTCTCTGACCTCAGCCTCTGCAAGAACCTGAGGATGACTGGTACTGGCGGAAATGCATAGGCTTTGTTGAACGTCCAGGTGTCATTAGGGCATCCATTCAGAGGGCTTGGGAGCAGAAGTCCCTTGTGTAGAAGTTCTTGAGCTTGTGATTGCCCGGGGAGTCAAACAGATCAATCCCGGGGTCGACTCCTAGGGACCGGATACAGTTGAACACTTCCACATGAACGGGCGCACTCACCATTGTTCACTTGTACCCTGGATAGGAAGTCTGCTTGGACATTCTGGGCTCCGGGAATGTAGGCTGCCGAGAGGTCTGTCTGGAACCTCTGCCCCATTGGCGTCTCCCTGGGCAAATCAGGCCCCCTCTCCTGGGCTCTTCTGGCCTGAACGCCTCTCACCCACCATAGCTAGGTACTGAGCAAAGGGGAACACCACTACTCTGACGTCTGCCCCACTCCTAAGGCTGGGGACAATGCTGCCCGGGATGCTTGCAGTTCTTGACTCAATTGGGTCCATAGAAAAGGACAAAAAAAAGAACATGCGGACTGAGCTTGGGGTCAAATTTATATGAAATAGGGTCCTATAGGATTAAAGAGGGGGCGGGGTAAACCCACACATGGCTGCCATGGAGGCTGTCAGGAAAATGGGGTTTCCTCCTTCAGACTTTACGGGCCTGGAGCGGATCAGAGAGCGATGGGTGTCAGCGGACATGTCTCTGCTGACATCCGTCGCTCCATAGGGCTGCATGGAGGCTCCTTTTAGGTCTGCCTGAAAATACAGACAGGCGGACCTGAAAGGAACGTGAAGGATGTGAAAGGGGCCTAAACCTTTTTCTGACTTTTGTTACTTACGAGTTCAAAGCAGTATTTTTTGCTGGAAAATTACTTAGAACCCACAAACATTATATATACAGGGTGGGCCATTTATATGGATACACCTTAATAAAATGGGAATGGTTGATGATATTAACTTCCTGTTTGTGGCACATTAGTATATGTGAGGGGGGAAACTTTTGAAGATGGGTGGTGACCATGGCGGCCATTTTGAAGTCGGCCATTTTGAATCCAATTTTTGTTTTTTCAATAGGAAGAGGGTCATGTGACACATCAAACTTATTGGGAATTTCTCAAGAAAAACAATGGTGTGCTTGGTTTTAACGTAACTTTATTCTTTCATGCGTTATTTACAAGTTTCTGACCACTTATAAAATGTGTTCAATGTGCTGCCCATTGTGTTGGATTGTCAATGCAACCCTCTTCTCCCACTCTTCACACACTGATAGCAACACCGCAGGAGAAATGCTAGCACAGGCTTCCAGTATCCATAGTTTCAGGTGCTGCACATCTCGTATCTTTACAGCATAGACAATTGCCTTCAGATGACCCCAAAGATAAAAATCTAAGGGGGTCAGATCGGGAGACTTTGGGGGCCGTTCAACTGGCCCACGATGACCAATCCACTTTCCAGGAAACTGTTTATCTAGGAATGGTCGGACCTGACACCCATAATGTGGTGGTGCACCTTTATTTTTCTGAATGGGTGTTGGTGCATGAAATACCACTGGGTATTGTTTACCGTATAGTTTGGGTACACTACCTGATTTGAAGTGGGTTTCTTGTAGATATACAAAAATGTTTTTTTTTTTTTTTCGTTAATTCATGAAGTTGTAGAGTCCTCTTTTTGGGTGTGTTAAGGCCTTTCACATTGTGTAAGATTAATGTGGGGCCTCTTCCTAGGCAGGAATAAGCCATCTTGGGAGCTGTGTGGGATCGTTTGTCTGGATGGGCTTTTCTGGAGGCTTAGAATGGTTAGAGTTAGGGGTTGGGTATGTACGTTGAGCTATTCATGCTATCTTCCAGGTCATAGGGAGATTTTTATCACGTCTTACCCAAGGTATGGGAAAAGAATTGATAAGGAGGTGCTATGCTTATGTTTTGCATTTAAAGATGTGTTACCACTGGCTGCTGACAAGTACCTGCTTGTCAGTTGTGGCTAACTGTAAATCTGTTATAACCTTGTCCGGGGAGAATTAGCAGAGGATGTAGGTGCGTGGCTAGGGGTCTGTGGTGGTCCTGTTGTTAGCCACTCTAAGGGTGTGGAACTCAATGTGCTGGAGGTGGTTAGGTATGATTGAGGGGGTGAGCCCCCATACAGAGAGAAAAATTAGAGTGCCAATTGGGGAGGTTAGTTGGGGTGTTTAAGTATCCCTGTAGGGGACATGTGGGTTATGTGATGGAGAACAAAGTGGGTGTTTTTGAATTTTAATTGTGGTGGAGATTGGTCTATGCTTGTAGTGGAGGATAGGATTAAGTGCAGGCTTTGAGGTTGATTGTGTAGATAAGCCCTGAGTTGGTTGTTATGAAAAATATATGAGCTGAGATTTCAAGCATATACAACTTAATAAACATCTAATGAACATCAGAGCAGCCTGTAACTATAGGCTGGTGACAACATAAACAGACAATCTGCTGCCAACCCTAGTAAGTGTTAAACTTAAGGGTAATATGAATAATATGAATAGAAACCCTTGTAGGAGTAAATAGCAAGTAGAGGTATTACCAGTATAGTCGTAAAGTCCCAGCTTCTTGGTGAATTGGTTGGATCCTCAGTCAGGAGGTCTGTGGTTAACTTAAGAGTTAAGACCTATTGTTTGGTTCAGATCTGGATGCATCTTGATCAATACAGTTCTGTGGATAATAGGATAGATAAGCATTGTGTGCTGTGATTGTCAAACTGACTTGTGTGGAATGTCATTCAGGTTGTATCTTTCAAATTGTAGTTGTGTGAAGTACGTCCAGTCACCTGAGGCGAGAAATGGATGAGAAATGGGTGAAGTGTTAAGTACCAAGAGTAGATTGGAGATCAGATCATTATCCCCCCCCCCCCCCGGTGGAAGAGGTGGATATTATATCTAGTTGAAACTGTTATCTCATTACTGTCTCAAATGGAATATACGTAGTCCTCTGGTACTTCAGACTAGAGTTGAGCGAACCTCTGGAAGTTCGGGTTCTGCTGGTCCGGCCGAACTTCGGGACAAAGTCCGGGTCCGGACGGAACCCGAACGATCACATGGACAATGAACCCCATTGAAATCAATGAGGACCCGAACTTTTAGGCACACAAATGGCTGTAACAAAGTCCTGGAAAGCCCTAGAGGGCTGCAAAAGGAAGTAAAATGGGGGTAAGGGTAGGGCAAGTGCCCTACAAAAAGGAATGGGGGTAAAATGAAGGAAAACGTCGGGAGATCCCGAAAGGTCCTGAAACAATGTCGGTAAACACACGGATTTTCAAGCCCAGGAGTAACTAAAGTTACCCCAAGTAACAGGTACACTAGCAAGCCCAAGGCAGGCCTGGGCCTGAAACAGGGCTTCAAGCCGGCCTGGTCGTCTTGGGCTTGAAGGTCTCCAAGCGAGTTGAGATCAGACTTCATGGTCTCCTGATGCATATAAGGTAAACTCTGTCATTACTCTATTGTCAAAGTTGATCTATATTATAGGTGGAGAAGGTGGCCCCCCCCCCCCCCTATTA
>BLSH010506221.1:370612-385561 GCA_018402905.1 Glandirana rugosa | reverse complement strand
CCTCCAGTCCCCTTCCCCCCTCCAGTCCCCTATGTCCTCCTGCGGCTCACCACTTGTCCTGGGATCGTTCAGGATGGAGAGCGGAGGAAATCTGTCATTTAGCGACTCCTTTTTCTGAATGAGCAGAGTCAGTGACTCTGTCCATTCATAATAACTGAGAATCGTAAACTGTGTTTACAATGTCTCAGTTTATGAATGGAGAGGAGCCGCTGTCTCTGCTCATTCAGAAAAAGAAGTAAAATTGTAAAAATAAAATATAAAAAACAATGACAACGTCCACTTCCCCCCCCCTAAAAAAAGAAAGCATTGTAAAAAAAAAATATATATATATATATATATATATATATATGTGTGTGTATATATATACATATATATATATAAATTGTAAAAAATAAAATTGTGATAAAAATAAAAATTAAAAACTACTGACACAGCCCACGCCTCATAAGTGCCACCTATTAATGCTCATCAGTGCTGCATATTAGTGCCACGTCACATTACATTAAAAAAAGTATTGGTAATCAGTATCGGCAAGTTCTTGAAAAAAGTATTTTTTCTTGTAGTACTTGTACTTGTACTCGGTCTTAAAGTGGTTGTCAAGTCATGACAACCACTTTAAACTACAGGTAAGCCTATATTCAGGCTTACCTGTAGGTCCCAGGAATATCTCCTAAACTTGCACCGTTTAGGAGATATTCCCTGTATTTGCATGTGCCGACGTCATCGGCACATGCGCAGTGAAGAAACGGCCCGACTGGGCCGTTTCTTCACTAAGTGTGCCGTAAATGACGGCTCCTGTGGGCATGCGCGGGAGTGATGTCAGTGCGGCTCCTGTCAATCACAGCACAGGAATCCGCGCTGTGATTGGTCGGTGCCCGGGATCCCGAAAGACCACGGACACAGCATGTCGCCAGTCACAGCGGTGCTCAGGGACCGCTGCTACAGCGTCGATCTAAGGTAAGCATTTCATAATGAGCTAGTATGCGATGCATACTAGCTCATTATGCCTTTTTCTTACAGGTGTTTTTTTTTTTTTCAAAGACTTGACAACCACTTTAAAAAAGTGGTATCGGGGCAACCCTAATTATTTCCATACTAGTGGGCACATTTTGGTTAATGTTATATGCAGGCTGTAGTAGTTTCTCTGTTCCCAATTACAGTGATTAGATGTACTAAACAATGACCACTGCCTTCACCTATAACTGGCCTTTGCAGCAAGGAACATTGGAGGGCAACAAACAGCAAAAAAGGGGCCAAGGATAAATACCAAGCTCTACTTACCAGCCAGCCTGCGACCAACCAGATTGGTCTGTCTAACAGTATGCGTTTAAAAATAGGGGTTTAGTTGCACAAATTTGCAAATGTATGCGTAAGCTACAGGCCCTGCCAAGGCACCCTGTGATCTGTAGTCCCTGTCTCTGACTTGTAAGAGACTCCACAGTGGGAGCACATGCATTTATATAAGATAGGTGAAGGCAGATGGTCTGGAGGGGGCCCCACCCTCCTTAAAGGTACAGGGGCACATTGAACACCCAGCATATAGCATGATGGCAGCAAAGATGTCAATGCGTTGTCTGACCAAAAAATAAAACATACTAAACAATGACCACTGCCTTCACCTATAACTGGCCTTTGCAGCAAGGAGCATTGGAGGGAACAAACAGCAAAAAAGGGGCCAAGGACAAATCCAAGGCAGATACCAAGCTCTACTTACCAGCCAGCCTGCGACCAACCAGATTAACCAACCAAATTAGTACAACTAAACCCCTGTTTTAAACGCATACTGTTAGACAGGTTAATCTGGTTGGTCGCAGGCTTGGTCGGTAAGTAGAGCTTGGTATTTGCCTTGGATTTATCCTTGGCCCCTTTTTTGCTACATTGATTAGATAACTGGTTAATTTCCCAGGAAGGGAATCCCCTGTACTCAGAGAAGCCCTGCCCAGGGTGGAAGTGCTGGCAACTTTATCATCAAACCCATTCTTCCACTAAGCGAAAGTTTTTGTTCTCCTATCTACCTACATGTTTAGCGCAATATCCAGTTTGAAGACGGCCATTTCTTTTAACCCCACCAAAAAAGGGCTACAGCTTTTACTCTTTTACTGATGTAGCCATGTACTCCCTTGAGAGTGGCTGGTAGTAGGGGTTCACCTTATCACACCATATTTCACACATCCGGAGACACTGAACAGGCTCTTGTTTTTGTTGCTTTATTTAGGGAAAATAACTTGGATGGAGATTAGGGATGACTGTGGGATGCCCAAAGAATTATGATAGCCAAACTCCATATACAGTCCTATATATGAGCACTTGCACTGTAGAGCGTCCCTCTGCAGACTGTTACTCCTCACAACTCTCCAGCACTCAACTTACTGACCGTTTCTTCTACAGTTCTCTATCTCTATCCCAGAACTTGCAGATTATCACTCTTTCACTTCTCTCCAGCACATCACTTAGTTTCCAACCTGAAAGGAAATGTATCAAGATTCTCTACTCCTTCCTCTTCACCATGGCTAGCACATGGTGAGGCCTACTTTCAGCAGAGGCTCCGGAACACCCATTACAGGCCAGGGATCACAGGCCCCTGAATGTGTAGCAAAAAGTATTTGAGTGCTAGCCAGGCCTTTGATGGACTACAACTCCCAGACCATCCTTCTTCCAGGTCCCACCGACCTGCTTTTCCTTAGTGACTCTCCTTACCCTGACTGGCTACCAAGGCTTCCACAGACTGTCCACTATTCCTCTCCCAGTCTGCTCCAGCACTTCCTCATCCAGCTCCCAGGGACCGTCAATCACTGAATCGGTGGGTCACTTTAAAGTCTCTCTCTATGTAGCACCTCCGCTGTTCTCCTGTTCCCCTGTGCGACTCCAGGAATATCCACCACTCCTGGCTACACCCGAACCTCCGGGCCTCAAGGTCACCCCCCCAGATGGGGGCGACCTCCCGGGTAGAGGCCTCCGCAGCACCTCTACTACATCTCCAGACTTCCACCCGACACTTCTCCTCCCGGATTGGGCTGGCTCAGAGTATTTAAGGAGGCCTGCCCTCTGCCAATCCTACTTGGGGATTGGTCAGGGCTCCCCAGAATACTCCAGATGGCTCCACCTATCTCCCAGCTCTCTGACCAGAAACCTTCCCCAGGTTTCTAGAAAGAAGTAGGAGGTTCTGGTGACCTCTTCTGTTAAGTCCACCCAATCCTCCCTGAGCCTCTCCTCCCAACCCAATTCAAAACATTCAGGCCTGCTTTTACACTCAGGCCTGACTAAATTTTACCTCACCTAGCAAAACCCTGCTAGAAAAATGCACCTCTATGGGGACGCTACTCTGATATTGATCCTTTAAATCATCAATGGTAAGCATAGGATCACAATGATTTGAAGATTCCAAGAAATGCCTGCTCTTATAATTCCTTGTCTTTTGAAGTTTGGCATGAAATTGGTTGGTTGGCCACTTCCAGGTTGCAACACTACAGAATGGTCGGCTGCTGATCAGACAGGTGTCCATGCAGACTAATGAATCATAAGGTAGAGAAGGGCACTCCATATTTTGGATGCAGACAACCTAAATTCCCATTTACATCTTTACGGCCCATTAGTGTGTGTTGCTTTAAAGCAGTCTATTAAAAATAAGGGACGGACAACATATCAAAGTTTCCTGAAATTGTCACAAGATTTACTAAAACTGGTGCACCCAGAATCTAGTGCAGCTGTGCATGGTAGCCAATCAGCTTCTAACCTCAGCTTCTTCAATTAAGCTTTGGCAATAAACCCTAGAATCTGATTGATTTCTATGCAGAAGTGAACCTGATTTTGCACTCTCTAGCTTTAGTAAATAAACCCCAAAATGTGTAACACAGTGCACTATAGTGTATTGCCATTCATTTTGGCATGCTAAAATGCATGCACATTGACTAAGTGCTTTGCAGTGCCATTCAAAATGAATGGCACCACAATGCAGCAATGATTGTAGAGTGCAGTGCTACATGTTGTGGTAACAAATTTGTTAACAAGCACATTACAGCTTAGAAATCAGTAAATGGGCGCTTAGTCAGAAACCAGGCAGAAGGTCTGAATGACAGGTGATATAAACTAGGATACAAACTAAGTTATAATGAAATGTAACAGAAGATCGGGATATTTGTAAGATACATTTCCAGAATGCTGACAAGAAATAAGAGATACCTTAGCTTGGCCACAGTATTAGTGAACAATGTCAGGTCTAAATCTTAAAACCTGAGTAATGGAAAAGGTTTGTCTCAGCCTGACCATGCCACGGTACCAAATATCTGCCATCGAATCAAGACTAGAAACAGTTAGAAAATGTACGTTTAGGACTGGATAGAAGGAAGAAAGAGTCAAAGACTGGTTTGAGGGACTAAGTTGCTACCAACAGGCCATAATAACTTTTTGAAGTCTCATGGTTAAGCATTGTCTAATGGCAGGAACATCAGCACATAGTATTGGGTTAATAAAGGACATTTTCATTTTTATCTCATGACTTTGTACCTTAGATATTGTAGCTGTTTGGGAAGTAAATTGATATATGATGGTCAAATAAGAATGATGACAGACTCATCAATTTTTTGTTAGCCTTAAGAGATCCATGTAGTGATCCATTAGTGATCATGCACTTATAACACCTAAGAGGGACCTAATGCCCTTTCTTAGCAACCAGTCCCCTGCAAACAATCTGTAGACTGAGTGACCTAGACACTACACACCTATATTTTTGAGCTAAAGAGAGCATATTATTGAATGCATTGATTTTTTTTTTCATGGGAAACACTTTTACCTTCCTTTCTGCTAGTAGACAGTATGTGGGCGTTTCATTGGTTTATACGGAACAAGTCATACAACTTATGAAGATCCTTGTTCTTTCTAGCCATGGGAGAAAATCCATCATATCTCCCAAAGGAGGAAATGTATGCTAAAAGAATTAAATTATAACTTATAACTCCCAATGGCCAATTAGAAACAAATGCAGCTCAGTGAACAGAAGTAAATGGTCAAATGAGTTTATTCTATTATGAGTCATTTATTACATTAATGAGAGATTGCATTACTCTTATAAGTGTTCTGCGATGGCAGTTGAAATGTGACAATAAAGACTAATATGAATAGAACAATTACAGTCTAAATGGGCTTTCTATTGCACTTTGCCTTTGGAATAATTTAGCCCTTGCTTGATAATATGGAACAGTAATAATAAGTGCAGCTTTTTCGCTATATTACTTGCTGTAACTAAGCTCCTCTCTGTGTTTACATTTTCCCGCTAGCATAGGGGCAACTCAAGCACAGCACATTCTTTTTGTATTATTAGAACAAAATGAAACTGCAAAACCACATTATCGATCTTAAAGAGGAGTTCTGCCTGGGGAAAAAAAAAATTAGAAGTCAGCAGCGACAAATACTGTAGCTGCTGACCTTTAATATATAGACAACACTTACCTGTCCTGGGAGCCCACAATGTCAGCACCCCAGACGGTTTTCCAGAACGGCTTTCAGGTGCCGCCGCCACTATCTCCACTAAGGGAAACTGACAGTGAAGCCTTTTGGCTTCACGGCTGATTCCCTACTGCACATGCGTGAAGTGTGCTGCGCTTTCTAATTGGCCTGGCGGCGGAAGGAGCAGGGGGCCGAACTCCCAAGGGATGGTCTCCCGGAAGTGGGAACGGTGAAAGGTGCCAAATGTGGCACCGGAGGGGGGAGGAAGCAAATATGCAGAGGTTCCACTTTTGGGTGGAACTCCGCTTTAATCTCCGCTTTTATCTATCTCACACAGAAGAAATCAGTCAACATGGTTGCTATAGCGAGTGGCTCTTAAAACTGTATACTTGTGCCAAGGGATAGACTTGAACATAAAAACAACAAAACCCTAAAGTATAGTTCAAAACATAGCTAACCCCCAAAAAATGTTAAATATTGCAGCTCACCAGTGCTTGGTTTAAGTGGCGTCATTCGTTTTTCTTAGGACATATTGGTATGGATGTCACACTACAGTATTATCTAAAACGCAATCTTTCTAAAACCAGTTCTGAATATTCCCTTACCCTGTACCCCACTTCCCCGACTTGTCTATCAAGAACAATAGCACAACTATTTTTCCCACTCCTAATTGCATGGTGCTAGGTGTAATCCAGGACTCTGATCTCTCCTTTCAAGCCCGCATTCAGTCACTGTCTGAATCTTGCCACCTTAAAGCGGTTGTAAAAGCAGTTGGATTTTTACCAACAGGTAAGCCTATAATAAGGCTTGCCTGTAGGTAAAATAAATATCTCCAAATGTGCACCGTTTAGGAGATATTCACCCTGCATGCAGCCAGTGACATCACTGGCGCATGCACTCTGAAGGTCTGCCATGCCTTGCCGGAACTTCAGAGACTATCATAGGATCAAAGCATTAATGCCATCAGCACAAGGGTCATCATGTGTACACACAGAAACTATTCATCTGCCGGTGTTGGGAAGATCCCCCACATGTGTTCACTCCCAGTTACGGGAGTCCATGAGGCCCCAGATGTTCCATACAAGGATTTAAGATATGGCCCCCACAACACATGCAATAATATAACCTGGAAGTGAAAAATATATAACCGTAGTCTTGGAAAGGGGGGCAATGGTGGGTAAAAGATCTTAGTTCTCCCATATACAGACACCCGTTTATCCATCAAAAAGGCCACAGTTATATATTTTTCCCTCCAAGTTTATATTGTTGCGTGTGTTGTGGGGGCCATATCTAGAATCCTTTTATGGAACATCTGGGGCCTCATAGACTTCCGTAACTGTGAGTGAACACATGTGGGGGATCTTCCCAACTCCGGCATATGAATAGTTTCTGTGTGTACACATGATGACCCTTGTGCTGATGGCATTAATGCTTTGATCCTATGATACTCTCTATAACAAATGCCCCTGAAGAAAGGATTTTTATACGGTGATGTATGCACTGATCTTTTTATCCATGCATTTAAATAAAAATTATGTATTTTAGGAATATTGTCTTGGTTGACCCTATGTGTTGCCGCTAAAGTCCCATCGTACTGGGCTGAACTTGTTTTGCAAATTCTGAATTTATACATACAACACATTCCCTTCCTTCTAACATTGAGACATGGGAAGTGCCATACAAAAACATAAGTCAGTGTTCTAAAATATTACATTACAGTTTTATTTAGTACAAATGGTTCAAAGCATGTACAGTGTGTACACAATTACTTTACACCAATAATCCTGTGATTCAGGGATAAATCACTATACCTCTAATCAAACACCTCTATACAAGGCACTACCTGCAGAGTTTGCATGTTCTCCCTGTGTCTGCGTGGGTTTCATCCCACACTCCGAAGACATACTGGTAGGTTAATTGGCTGCTGTCTAAATTGGCCCTAGCATGTGTATGTATGAATGTGAGTTAGGCTCCATTCACATATTGGCGTTCCAAATTGTGGGCGGAATCGCCGTGATTCTGCCCACGATTCAAAATAGTGGCAAACGCGGGATGCTTGTGTGTTCCCTGTCACTTTCAATAGCACCCCAATCGCGGCGTGTTAAATCATGCAAACAGAATCGTGGGAAGAGCTTAATTTGGGCGTCAGGCATCCCGTGATTCTGTTTGCGCCTGACAAGCCAAGATGAGAATGAAGTCTTAGGGACCTTAGATTATTACATTTAAGGGGACATTATTACAATCACAACAATCTAAAATCTGTAGATTGTTGTGATTGTAATGATGTCCCCTAAAATTTTATTGAAAATCTAGATGCATATTGAGTTTCCCTGAAGAAGCAGAGATATAGCTCTGCGAAACACGTTGGACTACGCTATGCCTAAGAACTTCTCCATGCTTATACTGGGAATAAATATTATCATTGGCTTTGTGCCATATACTTTTGCACATCTACATGTTTTTATGATGTTTTTATTTATGTTTGTACAATAAATATGACATTTTAAATCAATCTGTTTTCTGTGCTCACCTCAGTGACAACCTCATATCCTCTAGTCCTATTTACTGCATGGGAGGGAGTGTTTCTTCCCATTATCTTGGTTTCAAGTAAGTATAACAGGTTTTTATTTTTAAAGAAAAAAAAGAAAAACACACTTTATCACTTTAAGTACAGCAATCCAAAAATCAAAGTCCAGGGTACTCACTGTATATTTATTTAGGAGTGTGGGATTTCTTCAATATGTACTAATCTAAGCTCCTTTCGGAGTTGTTAACGATGAGTGCCACACAAAGTGACACAAATGAATCCAGTTCAGTATTCAAGACTACATCATTATATATTTTTTTAAAAGGTCAAGCAGTGTAAGTATCTGAATTTGACCTGGTAGCAGCCCCTTGTTGTCCCTGTATAGCAGAACTTAGAGTGAAAGAGAAGAAAGTGGTTCAAAGAGGCAGAATGGCTTGTGTACAAGGAGAAGTTGAATAGCCTAAGAATAAAGTGAATCAAGAAAATTCTGTTGTATATGGATGTAAAAAGCAGGCTCTGACCTATATACAATTATCAAAACATAAAGCATAAAGTGCTCCACTACTCCAAGTCCTCAACATAAATAGCAGATAACTCTTAAAGCATAGGGGTTGATTTACTGAACCTGGAGAGTGCAAAGTTTGGGGCAGCTCTGCATAGAAACCAATCAGCTTTCAAGTTTTTGTCAAAGCCTAATTGAACAAGCTGAAATTAGAAGTTGATTGGCTACCATGCACAGCTTCACCAGATTTTGCACTCTCCAGTTTTAGTAAATCAACCCCATAGTGTCCCAAACATGGATATAACTTTCTGTTGCCTTCAGGGGTACTCAAAGTAATAAGAACATAAACATTTCAGCATGTCTTCTATTGCTGTGCAGCTCACATAGAAATAAGAAACACTGTAGCAGTTTACTGCTACATGACACAGCATGAAGGTTCAGGTACTGTTTAAGGCCCCTTTCACAGAGGCGGATGGTTCGGGTCCGCCTGTCAGTTTTTCAGGCAGACCCGAACGGACGCTCCATTGTCGTCTATGGAGCGATGGATGTCAGCGGTGACATGTCCGCTGACACCTGATCTGCTCCGATCCACCAAAAACAAATGGATGGAAACCCTATTTTCCATCAGCCTGGTGGATCGGATTGGATGAACATGGATAGATGGTCCGCGTTCATCTGATCCTCCATAGAGGAGAATGGAGCTGTGACATGGAGTGCAGAGACTGTCCTGTCATCCGCCGGCTTAGCAGGGATCAACGGATGGATCCCCACTGAGCAGCGAAGCCCATCAAAACGGGCTCCGCTCATGTGAAAGAGCCCTGAGTACTATTACTACTTTTCAGTAAAAAAATACCCTTTGCCTTGGTTCACACCGATGGGATTTGTC
The DNA here is from genome assembly GCA_018402905.1 of Glandirana rugosa. Classification (NCBI taxonomy): domain Eukaryota; kingdom Metazoa; phylum Chordata; class Amphibia; order Anura; family Ranidae; genus Glandirana; species Glandirana rugosa. The sequence continues at coordinate 376,204 of BLSH010506221.1, read as the reverse complement.
ATGTGATTTGACAGTTCCAAATCGCATGACAAGTCGCACCCCATTGCCGGCAATGGGCCCGTTCAAATCGCCGCGACTCAAGTCACATCGACTTTAAAAAAGGCTCCTGCACTATGCTTTGTGACTTGCATAGACTTCTGATAAATTAAGTTGCAAGCTGCAATGAAATCGGAGGTGCAAATCGCGCTGATCTGTGGCTTTGAAATCGTGCTGAAGTAGTGTGATTTAAAAGCCCCACTGGTGTGAACCAGGACAAGTGCTCCTCATTTTCTTCAGTGCTTATAAAGAGGGTTTGTTTGCTTCAACACAGATGAGTACCTTTGCAAATGAGATATAAGTGTTTTTAATTTCCATGCACTTTGTGTGTTCTAGCCTCTTCAGCTTGGTGACTCTTCTGAAACATCTTAAGCACATCTACTGCACTTATTGAATGTTCTCTAGAAAAATGCACCTCTTTAACCTTTGTAGCACTCTGCCCTGAAGTGGGCGCTGTGAATTGACCCAGTCCTTGCTTGGCTGCCAGACCCAGACACAGTGCCAAGCACACCAGCAAATATAGGCTCAGTCTAGAGAATGTCTTTTTATGGATTTAATACAGAAAACTTGAACAGGAGAGGGATGTGAATGCAGGATACTCCAAAACATCAATGAAATTAACAGGAAAACAAAGTTTAGCCCAAATCCCCTTGTAACAGCCTTTCCTGGGGATAAAAGAAAATGGCCGGCTAATCTGAAATCAATTCGAGCAGTTTCAATTCTCACAATAACCTCTGGCACTTAAATCTTCAAGCACATGCACATCTGGCAAACATAATCAAAATCTTACTCACAAAGTCCAAGGAAAGCTGTCTGCCGCCCAGCGTCCATGTGACACTCTCCAATGAGGAAGAAAGGGTTCTTCTCCAAACCAGTCTCTCAATCGGATCTCCTTCAAGCACTTATCCAAGCAAATGCTGAGGCCCAAACAACAACTCCAGTACACAGGCTGCCTCCCAGGGGCAGCAGCCCCAGGGCAAGAACACTCTGATCAAGCCTCCCAAATATTTATCTTCTCCCTCAGCCCCCTTGTGGATGTCCCTTCCAGGGATTGGCTGAGAGAAAAAAATTAATATCTTCTGTGGCTGACCTTCCTACTCCATTCTCTGGAACCTTCTTCCAGAGGTAAGCCGGAGTGAACTATTACAAAGCTTAGGGAAACCTGACCAGACCAAGAAAACAGATCATCACTCCACAGGGTTCAGCAGAGCCAAAAACTAGATTTAGCATAACTAGGGCAGTAGGGCAGGGTGCTACATCTTGCACCCCCACTTTTCTTTACATGGGCTTTTCTATGACACTTGGTTCTTTACGCTCTATGCACATACCTTTTACTCTTCTCTACATCTCTTCTTTACTCTCCACTATATTTCTCCCTCAATGTGGTCTTGCCATTGGTTGGTCCCCCCATGCAGTGTTAATTTTTACGTCAAATTTACGTCAAATTTCAATTTAGTTTTAGTCATAGCCTTTTGATATCATCCCTGGTGGTATGATTATTTCAGATTTTTGGTGCTGAGAGCGGTACCATTATTTTGCATGGAAATTTGGCGTTTTATATTGTAGGCCTGTAATTCTTAGGACTAACTCACTGAAATCTGTCCAAACCAGAGTCTAGTAGACATCCCTGGTATGATAAAGTTTGAAACATGAAATCATAAATTATAATATAATAAATAACTATAAATAATTATCAGAAATAATAACGTAATAGTAATAAAATTTATTCAATAATGTAATCAAACCAAAAACACTGAAATTTGCTCATTTGCGGAATTATCGCTGTCGTCACTTTCAGTGTCTGATGATAAATTTTCCCACGAATCAGTATCACTCAATTCTGCAAATGATTCTTATTTACTATTGCTGTTTTCTAGCTGATCAAAAACCACTTTTGAAGTAAAGGGACACTTTTTGGTTGCTATGGACATTCTCAAGTTTCCAGGCAGAAAGAATGACATATATAATATAAAAGTGCATGCAGGTCACTGGGCAAACCACTAGGGACAAAGGGGATGTGAAATGATTTCATACAGTAATGTAATCTTACAGATTACAGTGTACTGTATCTTTACTGTGTGTTTCACTTTTTGAATTTGCTGCCGGTCTCCGTCCCCGTGCGACATGACGCTCCCAGAGAAGGGAGCCTGGGCACACAGAGGCATCGGGCGGAGGACACAGCCCGCAGACACGGCGGGGGACATTGCTGGATCCAGGGGACAAGGTAAGTAACGCTGCCTTGGATCCAGCGATGCAATCCCAAGTGTGGCTCGGGGTTACCGTTAATGGTACTGAAATTCCACCCCGAGCCACACTCGGGACTACCACCAGGGAGGTTAAAATGCTATTTTAGTTTTAGTCTTCTTTTAGTCATCAGGTGACTAAGATCTCCAGTGCATTTTAGTCGGCTAAAATAATTTTAGTTGACTAAGATCGAATGGATTTAGTTAAATTGTAATGAATTATTTAAGCATTTATCCTGAATTTCCAAACTCAGTGTATACTCCTGGAGTAAAAATCTAATAACATGTATTATTTATAGCATTAAGGTTTGAACATGCAATATAAACACAGATTTAGACGTTGTGATATATAACCAGTGTTAATTTTGACATCAAATTTCAATTTATTTTAGTCATAATATTTTGGATAAAATGCTATTTTAGTTTTAGTCATATTTTAGTCATCTGAATTGTTTTAGTTTTAGTCGTATTTTAGTTGTCTAAAATAGTGTTAATTTCATAGACGATATTTTAGTTGACAAAACTCCAACTGCAGTTTTACATTATTGTATCACAGGGGAACCTAACTACCGAAGGGAGCCCCAACTACACACCAGTAGGCATACTAAACTTAAGCCGAAGGGCTAGAATCCTGAGAGGCATTATCAGAAGAGGAATTTAGTCAAACATCCAAAACCTTGGAAAAAAATTTGGGCAACCCCTAGACTACATATTATGAGGAATGATATTTAAACTTAGTAGTCAATTTTGAAGGTAAAGTAGAATCAAAAACTGTCTGAGCCTTAGTATCAATGGTATCAATGGGGAGGATTTGGGATTTATCCCAATTCACCCTCAGGCCTTATAAATTAGAGGAAAAAAAATAAGGCTAAGGGCCTCCTAAAGAGATGGCCCTGGGTCGTTGAGAAAGAGGACTAAATCATCCGCATATAGCACTCATTTTTCTACAGTAGAGCCCACTCTGATACTCTCCACCTGGGGTACTGTCAGGAAGGCCATCAGCTTGATCTCCCTCAGGAGAGGCACACCTAAGAACTTTCCTCGTCTTTGCTACCGTTTATGCGCATTCTGGCGCCAAAACTGCGATTTAAGCCCTGTTGATGCTCAGAGTGGGTGGTGTCTGATCTACAGCATTACCCATGTTTACCTGTTGCCTGATATCTGTTCCTGATCTGTTACCTACCCGGCTTGTCCAGACTCTCCTGCTTTCTGCCTGCACCCGATCTTGGCTTGTCCCGACCACTCCTTTGCCTGCTCCTCTGTACCTCGCTGCCAGCTCGTTGCCAACCCTGCCTGCACCTGACTCTTCTCCAGTGTCTGTGGCCATCCAGACCTCTGCAGCTTCCAGCTCCGCAAGTCTTCTCCAGCTTCTTCTGGACTTCTACTTCCTAGCCACACCTCTAGCCCCGCAGGTCATCTCCATCTCCAACAATCCTACGGACCTCTAGCTGGTGGTCATTACCGGACTACCACAGGCACTCATACCTCACCGTGGTCCTGTGGCCACTGTCTCACTCCCAGCGGTCCCTCGAACCGGGGTTGTAGGAGAGGCCATCCCCTGCCGTCAGGCTCACCACCTGGTACGTAACAGGCACTGTCTAATTGCCATCACCATCGGCTCCATCATTAAAGAAACCAGTGCAAGAGAAAGAGAGCATCCCTATCTCGCTCCCCTTCCATTATTATTTTAGCAGTGTGAAGGAGAGGTAGCAGATTTAAAGCTGCTTAATCCGCAGTTAGGGAAAAGACATGGACAACCAGATATTTAAACTTAGTAGTCCATTTTAAGGGTAAAGCAGAATCAAAAACTGTCTGAGCCTTAGTATAAATGGGGAGGATTTGGGATTTATCCCAATTCACCTTCAGGCCTGATAAATTGAAGAAAAAGAAAATAAGTCTGAGGGCCTCCAAAACAGATGGTCCCGGGATGTTGAGAAAGAGGACCAAATCATCCGCATATAGCACAAATTTTTCTACAATAGAGCCCACTCTGATACTCTCCACCTGGGGTACTGTCTAATTACCATCACCATTAGTTCCATCATTAAATAAAACAATGCCAGAGAAAGAGGGTATCCCTGTCTTGTCCCCCCAACCTCGGGAAGTAACACACCTCTAGAGATGAGTGAACCCGAACTGTAAAGTTCGGGTCCATACCAATCTTTGGGGTGTTCGTGACCCGGACCCGAACCCGGACATATGAAAAAAAGTTTGGGTTCGGGTTCGGGTATTTTATCCCACCTGTTGAATAGCTGCAGGGCAGCCAATCAACAAGCATTTCATTGGTTTGCCCTTAGAAGCCATCACAGCCATGCCTACGAATGGCATGGCTGTGATTGGCCAGTGCGTCATGTGACCCAGCCTCTGTATAAGCTGGAATAATGTAGTACTGCATGTCACATGCTCTCAGGCTAGTGTAGGGAGAGGATGCTGCCGGCGCTGTGAGGGACAGATTGAAGATATAATAACGTCTCATCCTGCATTACAGAACAATCTGATTCTTGACTAGGTAGAGATTATTACTACTACAGTTTTGAGGGACAGATTTCAGATCTCATCCTGCATTACAGAACGATCTGATTCTGGACTAGGTAGGGATTACTACTACTACTGCTTTGAGGGACAGATTGCAGATCTCATCCTGCATTACAGAACAATCTGATTCTGGACTAGGTAGAGTTTATTACTCCTGCTTTTAGGGACAGATTGCGGATCTTAAAACATCTCATCCTGCATTACAGAATGATCTGATACTGGCCTAGGTAGAGTCTACTGCTTTGAGGGGCAGATTATTGTTTGAAAAACATTTCCTAGTTCTATAGGGTCAGGTTCCTGCTGTTGCTGTAAGGGACAGATTATTGTTCTAAAATCATCTCCTAGTGCTATAGGGAGAGGTTCCTGCTGTTGCTGTAAGGGACAGATTATTGTTCTAAAATCATTGTCTACTGCTATAGGGTCAGGTTCCCGCTGTTGCTGTAAGGGACAGATTATTGTTCTATAATCATCTCCTAGTTCTATAGGGAGAGGTTCCTGCTGGTGCTGTAAGGGACAGATTATTATTCTATAATCATCTCCTAGTTCTATAGGGAGAGGTTCCTGCTGGTGCTGTAAGGGACAGATTATTGTTCTAAAATCTTCGCCTACTGCTATAGGGTCAGGTTCCTGCTGTTGTTGTAAGGGACAGATTATTGTTCTAAAATCATCGCCTACTGCTATAGGGTCAGGTTGCTGCTGTTGCTGTAAGGGACAGATTATTGTTCTATAATCATCTCCTAGTTCTATAGGGAGAGGTTTGGACTGGGATATCGTCATC
>BLSH010506221.1:350097-370602 GCA_018402905.1 Glandirana rugosa | reverse complement strand
GGTCGTCCTTGGAGAGGGATATCTTGATCCTAGTTCTATAGGGAGAGGTTCCTGCTGGTGCTGTAAGGGACAGATTATTATTCTATAATCATCTCCTAGTTCTATAGGGAGAGGTTCCTGCTGGTGCTGTAAGGGACAGATTATTGTTCTAAAATCTTCGCCTACTGCTATAGGGTCAGGTTCCTGCTGTTGTTGTAAGGGACAGATTATTGTTCTAAAATCATCGCCTACTGCTATAGGGTCAGGTTGCTGCTGTTGCTGTAAGGGACAGATTATTGTTCTATAATCATCTCCTAGTTCTATAGGGAGAGGTTCCTGCTGGTGCTGTAAGGGACGGATTATTGTTCTAAAATCGTCTCCTAGTTCTATAGGGAGAGGTTCCTGCTGCTCCTGTAAGAAGTCCTGCAGAAAAGACATTTAGACCGACCTCACACAGCCATTGGTATACTTGTTTTTTTGAATATGCCTTAATATTTTGGGGGCTACCCCAATTAGAAAAAAAAACAAACAAACAACAAAAAGTTTTGGCTACCTCCTCCTCCTCCTCCACCACCGCCACTTCCACCTACACTGCCACGGTTACGGCCTAGTCAACCTCTAGGCTCCTACTCCACATCCACCCCCCTTTTCCCTATCCCCATTTTTTTGTAGGGCAGTTGTCCTACTCTTATCCCCATTTTACTTCCTTTTGCAGCCCTCTAACACTTTCCAGGACTTTTTTACAGCCATTTTTGTGCCAAAAAGTTTGGGTCCCCATTGACTTCAATGGGGTTCGGGGTCCGGGGTCAAGTTCGGGTCAAGTTCGGTACCGAACCCGAACATCCAGGTGTCTGCTCAACTCTACACACCTCCTGTATTAGAGTGCCTACACTCAGAACGAAGGAGCAATGGAAACAAAAGGTAGTTTTAGTCCTTTTCTAACCAATGAAACCACAAAGCTCCTGATTCACTCCCTGGTCATCTCTTGCCTTGACTACTGAAACTCCCTCTTCATTGGCTTGCCTTTAAATAGACTATCCCCCTTCAGTCCATCATGAATGCTGCTGCCAGACTCAACCAACTTACAAACCGCTCAGCATCTGCTACCCCCCTCTGTAAATTCCTCCATTGGCTGCCACTCGCCCAACGAATCAAATGCAGAATACTAACAATAAGTTACAAAGCCATCCACAACTCTGCTTCCAGCTACATCACTAGCCTAGTCTCAAAATACCAAATAATCGTCCTCTTCGTTCCTCCCAAGACCTCCTGCTCTCCAGCTCCCTCATCACTTCCTCCCATATTCGCCTCCAGGACTTCTCCTGAGCCTCTCCCATCCTCTGGAATTCTCTACCCCAATATGTCAGACTGTCTCCAAATGTATCCACTTTTAGGCGATCCCTGAAAACTTTTCTCTTCAGAGAAGCCTATCCTGCCTCCGCCTAACAACTGCACTTTGATTTTCTTCATCAGCTCACGCCCCTCAATTATTAACCTCTTGTATCACTTGACCCTCCATCCTAGATTGTAAGCTCTACGAGAAGGGCCCTCTGATTCCTCCTGTATTGAATTGTATTGTAATTGTATTGTCTGCCTTCATGTAAAGTGTGGCACACGCTGTTGGCACTATATAAATCCTGTTTAATAATAATAGATGTACTAGCAGATATAGGCCTCATGCACACTGGATTTTTTTGCAGCAGCTTCTAGGGGTGTCAGGTGTTTTTTTTTTCCTGCCTCTAAACTCCCCTGCATGTTAGCTTACATGTCCATGCACACATAGGCTTTTAGCAGTGTTTAGTGGCAGGAGCTGTTAGAGGCAGAAGAAAACCACACTGCCAACGTGTCCAAGAACAGCAGAGGTTTGGCAGACAAAACAATCGACAATACTAACCGCTAGGTGCGTTTGATGCTTGAGCGTTAATTTCAGTGGCCAGAATAAATTATTATTCTGGCCAATCAAATGAAAAAACGCCCAAGCTCTTGATGCCTGTAAAAGCACCTAAGAGCTTGTAAAAGCTTTAGACTCTTTTACAAGCGTCAGGCTTTTTTTCTGCCAGGAGGAAAAGCTTATAGGAGAGTTTGCAAAACATCCAGTGTGCATGAGGCCTTAGACACACTAAAATTGAAATCAAACTCCAGCTAATACTTTATAAGCAGTTACAGCAAACATTTTGTTCTTTTTGGGACAAAGATTTTACATAAATGCATAAAAGTTGATCATTGTAAGCATCCCTGTCAGTGATAAATGGTAAATACATAAAAGACTGAAAAACAAAACTAATGCAGTCATCACATCTAAGAATTGGGAAGCTGCAATATAATTAATGTTTGCTTTACCATTTTACATTATACACATCCTAAATATAAACTTAGAAGAGCATGGCCCTTCCTGGTGATTTTATTCACAGAGCATGTCCTGCGCAGCTCGTCACATTCACCTCAACTGGGTCACTTTGGGGCATGTTTGTCCTTCCCATGCCTCTCATCTTGGCATGTGCTACACCCTCTTATATGGTTGTACCTTGCCTGTACCCCCCTCGGTGTGGACGGGATTTCCCCACCTCAGCCCCGGGGCAGACATTATCCTTGCATTTCCCTCACTCGAGCTGGGCCATGCTCTTCTAAGTTTATATTTATAAAAAATACAGCATTGCACTCCTGATGAGTGGCTATTGCGCCACGAAACGCGTAGAGTCTTATCAATGCTTCAATGAATTAATTCCTGCATTATCCATCATGTTATTGGTTTTGATCCAATTTTATCATGTACTGTATATGTATGAATTTCTAGACCAGTTATTATGCATTATGCTATGTCCCATCACCATGGCCCATCGTGGCTGGATGACTTTAACCTATATGACATTATGATCGTGTATTACTGTAATAATTTATTATATATGCAAATAAACAACATACTTTTTATACTCTGTGTACCCCTTTTTTTGCTAGTGGTATACCTCATTTAAAGTCCCAAGACCAATCTCCTTTCTCTGTATACATATATTAGGGATGGAGGTATGCCACTGTGGTGATGACAGATCACATCCTTTTATGTATTCCTATGGACATCTTGTTACACCCTAATCAGAATGTGACTAGGTATCCTTTTATTGCTATCCAATCCCTTCTCTAGTAGTTTAGTTAAGACACACTTGACCAATATGCCAAATATAAATTAGTTACATGGCTCCTAATATCCCTAAATTAGCAGCACAGTGGCTAAGTGGTTAGCACTTTCACCTAGAAGCACTAGGGTCGTTGGTTTGAATCCCAACCACAGCACTACCTGCATGGAGTTTTCATGTCCTCACTGTGCATACGTAGGTTTCGTCCCACACTTCAAAGACATGCTGATACTTTTACTGTCTAAATTGGTCTTAGTATGTGTATAAATGGGAGTTAGGAACCTTAGATTGTAAGTTCCTTGAGGGTTAGGGACTGATGTGAATGTCCAATATCTATAAAGCGCTGCATAAATTGATGTCACTATACAAGTACCCAGTGGCGGGGCTGGTGCTTAATTTTTTGGAGGGGGGCGGCAAGCAAAACATGGACAGTCTGTCAGTCAAACCCCCCATCCCCCGTTCGGTTGGTCGATCCGTCAGTCAAAATCCCCCCTGTCGTTCGGCAAACCCCGCACTTACCCCATATAGGTCGCGGGCCTCCTCGGTGTCTCCTTCTCGATTTCTCCTCCTCAATGTCTCCTGCTCGGCATCTCCTCCTTGGTGGCTTCCCCCTGCATCTCCTCCTTGGTGGCCAATACGGTCCCTTCTCCTCTCGGCCAATCGGGACTCAGGACCTGCTTCCTGATTGGCCAAGAGGAGAATCAGGAAGACAATAGCAAATATTAATTGGCTATTGTCACACAACTGGGTGGGCTCTGCGTCCCAAGCCCATCCTTTTTTGAAGCCAATTAGAGCCTCAGGCTCTAATCATGTGCCTCAAAAAAGAAAAAGCCCCATTGAAATCCACGCGTTCGGTGCCCTGCATGTAGATTAGGGGCCAGACACATGGATTGGGGGGGGGGGGCGACGCTTCTGCACCCCTAATGGAGCGGTCGCCACTGCAAGTACCTGTAATAAATAAACAGCTTGCTTTTTGGCTGGTTCTTTGTTTTTGGACAGTATAAAAAGAAGTAAAGAAAAATAATAAGAACAATAATAATCATTAATATTATTATTACTATTATATTATTGTTATTATTCATGAATTATTATTATTTTTATTATTATTCAAAGGCATAGCTATCTTTTCAGCTGAGCTATATGCTTTTCCATAATCTTCATATATTATTTAATAATACATAGGGATACCTTAGGCTAGTGTTGACTTCTATTTAGTACAATATTTCATGGTGAGCCCTTTCACTTTTTCAGTGAAAAAATCATCTGTACATCAGATCATAGACCCATTGGGAGTGATGCAACTAAACATCTTTTACATATTACATTAGTTGTAGCCGGTCTACAAAGAATGTAAAAACAAAGTTGACTGAGGGCACGGATATAGACAATAAATACAAATGAAGTCAACTTTTACTCTGCAAAATATATTTCAAGTTTAACTAATCACTAAACTGCAGAGAAGAATTTAGCAATGAAAGCTGGTAACAGCAAGTAAACTATTTGGCTGGCTGTCTGCTTGCCATGAAGGATGACACACCAGTGGTTAATGATAATGTGGACATATTTCTTCCCAAGTCCATCTACTGCCAAAACATATCTTCAATAGCCTTACATAAAATCTGTTTTCATAAATAACCACTAGATGTTTGTATAAATAGGGTTTACAGTGTTTGGGAGTTTTATATAATAAATGTCCTTGAGACCAGTGTCTACACAGAATATTTGAGGCTCCACCACACCATCACTCACTTCTCCCATGGCAGCAAACCAGAGAAGACTGGAAGATACCATCTCACTTGTGGTTACACTGAAGAATTTGAATCTCTGCAATAGAAATGTTAAAGCCTTTGAACATTTTCTGAAATGTTACCTTGTTGGAGGAAGACTGTGAGTTATTCTTTACACGCAAGATATTTTATTAGATGTGCGAACATATTGGGGATCATTCACAATGAATAAACACAGCTGAAAAACATTTGTTTCTTTTATAGAGTAAGATACCTTTGTCATGAGATTAAAGGGCCCTAACCCCCATCCTCCTCTCATTGATATTGTTATAGTTGGGGTCCATTTCTGGTTTCTTGCATGTATAATAAAGAAGGATGGTTCCCTTCCCTAATTCCCAACTATGTTTCATTCCAGCTGTGTGTTTGTGTGTTTCCAGCCACATTTGTTCCAGCAGCTGCATTCTTCATAATGTAAAACCACCTGGGAGACTTGGACCCCCTCATGATGGTCACACCCGATGTGTGCTTTCAGAAACTCAAGTGCAAAGGTCTAAAGCAGTGGTTCTCAACTCCGGTCCTGGGGACCCACTAACAGGCCAGATTTGCAGGATAACTGAAATACATCACAGGTGATCTCATTTGCTGCTCAGTGATTGCAGTATTCTAGTAATACTAAAATCTGGTCTGTTGGTGGGTCCTGAGGACAGGCATTGAGAACCACTGGTCTAAAGCCTAGTACACACGGGCCGAATGTTGGGCGGCATCGGCCAATCCAAAAGAAACCAGCTGACATTCGGCCCATGTACTGCAGCCGGTCCTTTTCAGCCGGCTTCTGTTAAAGGGGCATGACCAAAAAAAGGTCTACCGATGATCGGCTCCCAATCAGTGCTCTCAGCCAATGGCTGAGAGCACTGACCAGAGTGTTCTGGTGGAACACAAAAGCACAGCAGGGGAGATTGCTGCACTAACATTGCAAAGTTAGTACAGCGGATCCTCCTGAGCTGTCCGTTTTTTTTTTGCTCAGCCCTGTTGGGTTGAATGAAAAAAAATAGGAGTGTGTAGTAGGCTTTACCAAAAGAAGCCCCAAAAACCATACATAGTATACCAACTAAAGCAGAGGTTCTGAGCTCCTGTCCTCAGGACCCACTAACAGGCCAGATTTTAAGTATTACCTTGGGGAGATGCAGACTAGAATACTGCAATCACTGAGCAGCAAATGATATCACCTGTGATGCATTTCAGTTATCCTGCAAACCTGGCCTGTTAGTGGGTCCCGAGGACAGGAGTTGGGAACCACTGTACTAAGGGACTGGTCTCCTTATACTTTTATCACCTGTTCAGGCTGAGAGATAACAATACATCTTTTCCACTCAACAATTTCTAGGTAGATTGCCAAACTTATAAACCCTGAAGAAGGGGCGTGTAAAGGCCACCCAAGCGTGTTTTTTTTTCTTTTGAGCAGATAAAAGGACAAAATATCTTGTCTTGAGATCATTTACATTCGGCACTCTTATACTTCAATTTAATCAGATCCATGAAGGTCCTCCACCAGTGAAGACAGATCCTCCTTGGGAGCAGCCCAGATTGAAAGCCAAAAGAAACTTGCAAAATGATTCCCCTTTAATCATGTCCAACCCCAATCTGATCCAGTGCATTCACAGTCACTACTATATACAGTGATCCCAAAAAAGAATATTGTCAGGTGGCTTAACTCTTCATAATCTACCAAAAACTGTAATATTAATTTTAGGTGAACTAACCTTTTATTCAGCATGCTGCAGTATTAATACTTTGGCACATAAAGCTTTTAGGCAAGCTTTTGTCTTTTAAAGGTAAAGGCCATAATGATATTACTAAGAGGCACAAAAATGATGTACGCATGCATATTGGTGCCCATAGTGTTTTGTCTTAAAACATCTCTCTTTTTGCCTTATTATAGATTTAATAGATGTAAAATATATATGTGATTTGTACCATCCATAATACATTAAAATCATATTAAACATTTACTATTATTTAACTTAAATATTAAGATGCTGAGATTATTAATAATTGCTGACAGTGGTAAATAAATGAGTTATCTCAGGTCTGGCATTCATTTGAAGATTAAAAAAAACATTTTGGAATCAAATCTGTAAACCTGTTTCATCTTGAAGTGCTTTGCAGGGGTTTCGTCATCACTATGAAACATCTAAGCAGCCCTCTTCCCAAGGACATCTGCTTAGCAACAGAAGAAGCCCCTATGCACATGTGTGTTTGGAGTCTGATAATTATTTAATGAAGTATAGCTTGAAGTAACATCATTTCCTAAGACACAATTAAAATGGTATAGAAACACGCATGAAACATACAACATATTGTAGTAAAAAATAAATAAATATAAATATATATATATTTATATATATATATATATTATTAGGCCTCATACACACGGACGTTTTATGACGCCAACGTTTTTTGCAGCCCTCCATGCTAGTCAATGGCCCCATAAAAACGGCAACATTTTTTAGCTGTAGAGGGCGTCCGGCGTTAGTGAGCTGAAGCTAGAACCCACGGCCAGCGCATTCTGAGGCTGTAACGTTTTGGCGTTTTTGACACCGACGCCACAAAAAAAATTAAAACTAACGCCAGCGTTAACTGGTGTTTTTAGGTTGAAAAATAGCAGAGGATTTTTTTTTTTTTAAAACACCTATTGATGCTGATGCTCACTAACGCTCACTAACACTCATTAACGCCGATGCAAAAAGCCGAAAAAAACGCAGATTCTTCCCTGACGTCAGACCCGACGTTTTGCTTATTTTTAAACATACGCCCGTGTGTATGAGGCCATATGGTTATACAGAAACAAGGCAAATGAGGCATACAAGCTCTTTCTCCTTCAAATTTGACTATAATTATTACTGTTTAAAGTATCTTCCCTCTAGGGCAGTGGTTCTCAATTCCTGTCCTCAGGACCCACTAACAGGCTAGATTTTCAGTATTACCTTGGGGAGATGCAGACTAGAATACTGCAATCACTGAGCAGCAAATTATATCACCTGTTATGTATTTTAGTTATCCCTGGCCTGTTAGTGGGCCCCCCAAGGACAGAAGTTGAGAACCACTGCTCTAGGGCATAGAGTGACTGTACAATGCACCTCTCTTTTTTAATATTAGATCTTTACATCATTTTTAGGGCTGTGTTGCTCAATGCAGTGACAGCTAAAATCCATTGTTTCTAATATGCTCAGTTTACACCAACTGCCTGCGCTAATGTGTGCTGGGTAAAAACGGAACATGCTGCTTATAAATGCAGCACAATGCAATGCTCTACAATACATTACAGAACGCTGCAGTGCATGATAAACCTAAATTAACCACTTGCCGACTGCCGACCGGCTTCTAATGACGACAAAGTGGTTGTGTGATCTTGCACTGTGAGCACGCGCGTGTCGCCGGAGGCATGCTCGCATGCTCACTGTGTTCCGGGGGGGCCAGGGAGCGGGTAGGGTGGACTCGATCTCCACCGGCTACCCGCAATGGCCCCCTGCAGTGAGAGAACGGAGGTCCACGTATGTAAACACGGATCTCCGTTCTGACAGAGGGGGAATGGCTGTAATCACAGGCTTCCTGTATATGGAAGCCCTGATCACTCCCCTCCCCCTGCCAGCCCAGCCCCCATACAGTTAGAACACACCCAGGGAACACAGTTAACCCTTAGAGCGCCCCCTGCAGCTTAACCCTTCACTGCCAATTGCATTTACACAGTAATCAGTGCATTTTTATAGCACTGATCGCTGTATAAATGGTCCCAAAAACGTGTCAAAATGGTCCGACATGTCCGCTGCAATATCACAGTACCGCTACAAATCGCAGATCAGCGCCATTACTAGTAAAAAATAAAAAAATAATAAAAACCCCAGAAATGAATTCTCATCATCCGTAAACGTGGCAACTTTTGCACAAACCAATCAATAAACACCGATTGCCATTTTTTATTTACCAAAAATATGAGGAAGAATATAAATCGGCCAAAACCGATGAAAAAAAAACGTTTTTTTAATATATTTTTTTTGGATTTGCATTTTAGGAAAAAGTAAGAAATTTGTTTTTTTTTTTTGCAAAATTGTTGTTCTTCTTTTGTTTATATCGGTGATCAGAAATGATGCAAAGGGGATCAAATACCACCAAAAGAAAGCTCTATTTGTGGGAAAAAAAGGACGCAAATTTTGTTTGGGTACAACGTCGCATGACCACGCAATTGTCAGTTTAAGCGGCGCAGTGCTGAATCACAAAAAGTGCTCTGGTCCTAAAGTGTGAAATCCTTCCGGGGCTGAAGTAGTTAAAGTACAACTAAAGGCAACATGCATATTTTAGTAAATCCTCATATAAATACCTGAAAGTTACACATGGTAATAAACATAACTGAAATGATTATTTCCCTACCATGTAGCTGTGATTGGAGTCTATAATCCCCTCTATCATTCTCCATTGCTGTTTAGTGTAGTGATGATGGGAGGAGTTCTGCAGAGGTCAGATGTAATTTCCTGTCAATGAAATAGCTGCTCGATCCCACAGACATCCAGACTTCTATGAGGCTGGATTCACACCATTTCTGTGTGAATTCCAGCCTGCCTGCTGCCGAGAAGGGGCGCAGCAGCTGCGGGGGGAGGGGCCGCGAGCAGGGGAAAAGATCCCCGTTCAGTGCGGAACACATCTCCGTGTTAGATGCGCTCCAATTGAACACAATGGGCTGAGAATTCGCACCATTGCACAGAAAATGCACATGTTTTCTGTGCAATGCAGAGTGTGAATGCAACGCACATATGTGTACTGGACACCTTAAAAACAATGTGTTTTTAAGTGTCCTGCGAATTGGATGCGGTTTAAGCCACATCCAATTCACATAGGTGTGAACCCAGCCTCATGCTCAGTCTATTTTACATAACACACTGCCATCAATAGCTGGGTGTGTGCTATGTAAAACAACCACAAAATAGAACAGGTTACTTTGCACACAGATCTGTCTAGTAATATGTGTGCTTCTCTCTGTCTGCACTGGTAGAACAGAAGGAGCCAGGAGCTAGAGCAGTGGGCGGGCAAAGGCAGGGCATAGGTGGGAGTGGGCAGGGCTTCACTGACCGATTGTGGGCAAAGCCTAACCATGATTCTCTGCAGAATGAAATCCCTCAGCTTCCCATGTGATACAAAGCTCCTCCCCCAGTGATGTCAAGACGTTTTTTGCAGAGAGAATAGACGCACATTGAGACAACATGAGTCTAACACAGGCAATTCAAAAACCAGGAAGTAAAGTTGTCTCCTCATTAAAGGAAGTGCACATGATAGCAGGGGACAAGGTAGATATCTCAACATCCTTACTGATTTTTGCAAAACAATCAGTGACATGTTTAACAGATTGTATAGGTGCATAACATATTGATTTCTTCATTTTGACCAGTTCTTCTTTAAGTATTTTTGGCTTCTGCTATGGAAAAAATGCATACCAACGCTACTCATTTCAACACAAGTCAACTCAAGTGCATTTAACATGCATCAAGGTATACTAAAGGCAATGCACGTGGTGTGAATCCAGCCTTATGCTTATGTAGCTGTGGGGAGGGTGGTATATAACCAAAATTCTGAATTATAATTTGTTGTTATTCCTATTTTCAGTCCTTTGCAGAGGCTAAACTAGTTACTTAAACTAGATTTAAACTAGTTTATGAACCCAGAATGAGAAACTGGAATTTAAGCATAGAATCAAGTATACCTCATAAGATTAATAAACTATCTGTACAAATTCCACTAAATCCCATTGTATAGTCACAGGGCATGAACTTTGCTAAATGAAGAACTATAGGTCTAACTCCAAATGGGGTCCACCAAGACCTCTGCAGAGAGACCACTGTTTCTACAGAGAGTGAGGCTGGGTTCACACTGGAACCTGCAGCAGCTTCTAGCAGTGCATGCTGATACACAGTTTCAGGTCCGATTTCACCCGAATTTTGGGCTGAATTCGGACCTGAAATGGACCAAAAGATGCACAGCGTCTTAGTGAAAACCGCAACAGACCTGCTGCAGAGATGTGTGAACCGACTCCATAGAGAGCCGATCACAATCTCCTGCTATGCAATTTTGATGCAGGGAAAGCCGCATACAATTTGCATAGGTGTGAACCCAGCATAAGAGTCCTTCTTTACAGCATGCTGGCAGGGGACAAGCTTGTCTACTATTTCTATGTATTTAGCTGATTTAAACTGAACGTTTAGTTGGGCTCTAATATAAAAATGTGTACTCCCCAGCAGCATATACCTTTTCTTCACTCCTCCATCACTCTATTTAGCTGACAGGAGCAATGAAAGGAAGCCCTGTGGAAGGTCTGAGATGCTCTAGTTGGAGGAGACACAAGACTGATGACTCTTACCGCCCCCCCATGTGACAGTCATAGCACCAGTGGCGGCTGGTGGGTTTTTTTGGGGGGGCAAACAAACCCCCCCTCTGGTGGCGCGGCACTAAACCCTCCGGGTGGCCAGCGGTCCGGCACCCCATCTAGGTGGCAGGCTGTTGGCTGCCATGTCCTCCAGCACGGCAGACTCCATCTAGTTGGAGAGCTGCAGGAAGCTGGCAGTGGCTCCAGTGTCCACTCCTCCAGCGGTTTCCACCATGCCTCTCCACTGCACTTCCTCCCAATTGCTAGGCGTCCAATAGCATCACCTGACGCTTTGGCCAATCGGGAAATGAGTCCCACGAGCGGCCTCCTGATTGGCAGGGAGGAAATTTAGTGTGAATACAAGCAAATATATATTCACTATTGTCACACAACTGGGTGGGATCTGGGCGCAGTGCTCTGCTCCCCGAGCCCACCATTTTTTGAAGGATTCCATAGTACGGCGCCTTGATGTGTAGATTAGGGGGCCGGATGCATGGATGGGGGGGCGGCACCCGCGCACCCTCTATGGAGGGGCCGAAACTGCATAGGACAATCATTAAAGGGTAACTCCACTTTCGTGGGGGAATAAAAATAGCAAATAAAAAAATAATAATATAACGTATACAATTGTGATACAACTCATATTGTAATTGAATGTTATTAAAAATTACCTTTCCTTTTCAATCTGCAACCGCTGTAATGTTCTATAAATGTAGGGTAACATGGCTACCTGGAGTTGTTCTGTACACAGAATGTGTACTGACCACTCCCCAGAAACATCATTTCCTGCTTGTGTGATTGGTTCACCAATTTTCCCAGAAGTCTGCCTAAGATACAAGTCAGATTTCAGGCATCCCCTGAAAAAGCAACTAAAATGTAATTTTTGGTGAGATGCTTCCAGTAGGAACACATCTAAAGGGATGCAGGCCCAGCAGATTTCCTCATTAGTGTCCTGCAGCTGCACACCTGACTGATATGAAACCACTCCCATGAGACCTACTCAGAGGCACAGAGAAACAAACAGGGATTTCTTCAGAATAACAAAAGGTAGGAATCTGCAACAAAGGTTGTTATAATCCTTGCAATGTACATAGATCACCCAGAGGGGAATGCTTTTTTCTGAACAAAAGTGGAGTTACGCTTTAAACACCAGTACTGTCACATGGAGTGAGTTACATATTCTAATACCCAGAAGTACCAGATATAATTCTCCTTTCTGGCAGCTGAATAGAGCAGCATGGGAGTTGAGGAAGGAGAGTATGTTGCTGGGGAGGATACATTAAAGCACACTTTTTTCTTTGTCCTGCATTGTACAAATTATGAGATGCAGTAAGCTGCATAGAAAACATATTGATGGGAATTCATAAAATGTGAAGGTTCTTGCGACCGATTCATGAACTTGTCAAGGACAGGTAAATTAATCTGTTGATGCCCAGGACTAAGATTGGACTGTCCATACAGGACACCCCTTCCTCAGTGTGTTCCCTCCCTCCCTGGCTACTGCACCTATCACCCTGACAGGCTCAAGGCTGAGGAGGCTTATAGTAGGGGTGGGCAGAACTTGATGGGAACTTGATGGGCTCCCATCAGCTCCACCTTGCTGTTGTTTGACAGTTCATGGCAGTGGCAGATCCATAGATTTTATTCAGTGCAATAGCTGCTTTTGGATCGGCCCCCTGCCGAGCACTCTCAATACAAAATAAAGCAGACCTAAGGGGGAAATAATCTCTAAGTTCCCCATTAGGCTCCCCACACCCAATAACACAAGTCATTTCCCAAATACAGATATATTTATGTAATGAAATCACTACTATGCCCGACCCTTTTGTCTACAATCAGATTTCTGTTAGGGATTCTCCCAGCCAACAGCTGAATGGGTTCAGGAATAGAGCACTGTGCAGGAAGTTTCCCAGCGCAGACATGCCTCGCTCTAAGTATTGGCATACCTCCACATGCCAGCTCAGAACTGGTCTTTATTACTAACTGTTTCATAAACTGTGAGCCATTAGAGGGGAGGTAGTTAGAACTACCTGAATTTGTCATACTGTGTCGCAAACACTAGTCTGAGTTAGAGGCAGGTAGTTTTAAGGAAAAATATGGCCAGTTCAGCAGTGGGGTGTGCTTGACTCCCTGGCACAGGCAACTTTTGTGAAAGTGTCTCTCATGCATTCTAAAGTGGTGAACAATGTGCCAAATACATATACCTGTCTAGAACTTTTTCTTGAATTTGGCTCATACTGAACTACTTTTAGAATGTGCTCGAGACATTTTCGCAAAATCTGTCTTAGCCAGTTTTTCTCTCTGTATGCCAAGAGAGTTGGTCTGAATTAGCTCCACTTTTAAGCAGGCCAGAGATGGTTAGAATCTCAGCTGCTTCAGCAGGGGCTGTCCAAATGTAAAACCATCTAATTGTACTCAAGTCAATTCATTGACAACATACAAGCAGCTTGTTGAATTTTTCATGTGAATATTGCCAGCAACTATAGCCACTAGCAATAATCACTGTGTATTGTTCGACCCCCCAGGAGAACACAATAGCTCTGTGGGAGTGATTTCTGCAGCCATAGTTTCAGGAAATAAAACCGCACCATCTATGGCTGGGTTTACATTTGGCACATTCAATGCAACACAATGTAAAAGTGACACATTCAGTGCAACACAATATAAAAATGGCGCATTCAGCGCAACACAATGTAAAAGTGGCGCATTCAGTGCAACACAATGTAAAAGTGGCGCATTCAGCGCAACACAATGTAAAAGTGGTGCATTCAGCGCAACACAATGTAAAAGTGGCACATTCAGCGCAACACAACGTAAAAGTGTCGCATTCAGCACAACACAATGTAAAAGTGGCGCATTCAGCGCAAACACAATGTAAAAGTGGCACCCTTTAGAACTTCCTGAATTTGGTGCATGTGTCACTGTCAGAATCAAAAGCGTTGTAAATGTTTCATGAACTTGAAAGAGAAACAAGATATAACTGTGCTCAAATCCCAATGGCTTGTACATGTATATAATATATCAGGTGCTAAAGGGGTGTGACTACATAATAACTGGATAAACCCTCTGAACACTGTTATATACCCTTTCTAGCAAACTTTGCAATAAAAAACACAGGGATTTTTTAGTTCACACATATTGCAATACATGTTTAAGCTGGCAAACTGCTTCATGAATTTGGTGCAATACATTAACAAGAGGGATTAATGCCAGAAAAGTGGAGCAGTAGCTTTATTGAATTCCCCCCAGTATCTTTTGCTTAAACACACATACATATTATTTTTAAAGACTGTTTACACTACGTACTGGCACTAAAATAGAAAATAGCTCTCTGCAAAACAAATCCCTTGCTACATAGGCTATGTCTCACCAAACATGAACCCTCTTTCACCACATAGATAGTTTAGCTGCCTCCATACCGGACACTTTCAGCTCCTTCCTGTCCAGGCCATTTTTACGTTTTCAGTAATGATAATTACTCATTCATGCAACACTGTTGCAAAATGACATTTTTTATCATTTTTTGAGATAGATAGAGCTTACTTTTGGTGGTATTTAATCGCCACCAGGTTTTTTATATTTTGCTATATAAATGAAAAAAATTACCGAAAATTAAAAAAAAAAAAGTTTCTGTTATAAAATTTTCACTGGAGAAAGCTAAAGAATTTTGAACCAGATGCCTACTATCAAACTATATGTGGAGTCGCAGAGCTGAAAATATCCACAGTTAATAAAAGATTCATGGTAGAAAAATATTCACAATTAGAAGCTTAGGCAAAAACGAACTAACTCTAATCGTACTCTATTCCACATTCTGAGACGAATCTATCTAGCCCAGTAAAGCAAAAATCCCTGTGGGACCTGCCAAATAGGTAAGTACAGTGATTTTTGATTTACAGGGCTAGATAGCGTAGTCTTAGAATGTGGCATAGAGTAGGATTAGATTAGTTAGGTTTTGCCTAAATTTCTACTTTAAGCAGAGTAAGAATTACTATGTGATCCCAAAATAAAATGTAACTTACTCTTTTTTGAGTGCCACGTTACTTTTTGTGCATTTTAACACTTTTTTACAGCAAGAAAAACAATTATTGACAAATTGCACCCTTCTGTATCTGAATTTGTTCATTCTTAACAGGTTTCTGAAGCCAAATGTCATTTGTTAACAGCCAAACATGTTAAACACTAAATTAAACAACCCTGAAAAAACATTTTGGATCAAGAAATTTGTTCATCGCGTTCCATAGATATCACCTACTAGGGATGGGCCCAACACACACCAGTTCGGTTGGCACCAAAACACCGCAAACAGGTAAAAAATTCTAGCGAACACGCCAACCCTATTAAAGTCTATGGGACACGTACATTAAATCAACAAAAATCAAAAGTGCTCATTTTTATGGCTTATATGCAAGTTATTGCCATAAAAAGTGTACGGGGAACTGGGTACTGCCCTAGGGGACATGTATCAATGCAAAAAGTTTACAAAACAATAGTTTTTTCAGGAGTAGTGATTTTAATAATGCTTAAAGTGAAACAATAAAAATGAAATATTCCTTTAAATATCATGCCTGGGGGGTCCCCTTGGTCTGCCTGTAAAGTGGCACATCTGTGCAATAATGACACTTCTAAAGAAAAAATGTCATTAAAACTTGCTCGCGGCTGTAATGTATTGCCAGCTCCCAGCAATATAGATGAAAAAAATTGTGTAGAGTCGCCCCCCCCCCCTCCCCCCAATCCATACCAGGCCCTTTGTTTGTTTGTTTGGGTCTGGTATGGATTTTAAGGGGAACACCATGCCAAAATGTTTTAGAAAATTTAGAAAATCCATACCAGGCCCTTATCCGAGCATGCAGCCTGGCAGGGCAGGATAGGGGGAGGGGGCGACCAATCGGTCTCCCCCTCCTGAACCATACCAGGCCACATGCCCTCAACATGGGGGTGGGTGCTTTGGGGCAGGGGGGGCTCTGCGCCCCCCCACCCCAAAGCACCTTGCCCCCATGTTGATGGGGACAAGGGCCTCTTATCGACAACCCTGGACTGTGGTTATCAGGTCTTCGGGCGAGGGGCTTATCGCTGTTATCCTTAACAAGGAGCCCCAGATCCCTACTCCCCTATGTAAATGAGTATGGGGTATGTCCGGTGACCCCGCCCCTATGACGTCACGTGCTGGCCCCGCCCTTGCCTATATAAGAGCTGTCAAACTGAAAACAGCTCATTCGGCGAGTAGCCTCTGAAAGAGGTGGATACGCTTTTCATTTTTTATTATTTTTCGGGTCATTGGGTGCCATGATTGACATTTATTATTATATTATATATTATTAGTTTTTAGTTTTTGACACTTTTTTGGTGAATGGGTAGGGGTACAATGTACCCGATACCCATTCACATGTTAAAGGGGGCTTCCAGATTCCGATAAGCCCGCAGACCCCGACAACCACCAGCCAGGGTTGTCGGGAAGAGGCCCTTGTCCCCATCAACATTGGAGTTGGGCCCAATTTGGACATTTTAACTTAGGGGTGTACTCACTTTTGTTGCCAGCAGTTTAGACATTAATGGCTATATGTTGAGAAATTTTGGGACATCAAAATTACACTGTTATACAAGTTTTTCACTCACTATTTTACATTGTAGCAAAGTGTAATTTCTTCAGTGATGTCACATGAAAAGATATAATAAAATATTTACAAAAATGTGAGGGGTGTACTCACTTTTGTGAGATACTGTATATACTATATGGACTGCACTATATACTCTGAACTGCATTATATATACTATACGGACTGCACTATATACTCTGAACTGCATTATATACACTATACGGACTGCACTATGCACTCTGAACTGCATTATATATGCTATACAGAATGCACTATATACTCTGAACTGCAATATATACTCTATGGACTGCACTATATACTCTGAACGGCATTATATATACAAATACGGACTGCACTATGAACTATTTGATATATATACTAAAATAACTGACTATATACTCTGAACTGTGTTTTATATACAGTATCTAACAACAGTGAGTACACCCTCACATTTTTGAAAATATTTTATTATACCTTTTCATATGGCAACACTGAAGAAATGACACTTTGCTACAATGCAAAGTAGTGAGTGTACAGCTTGTATAACAGTGTACATTTGCTGTCCCCTCAAAATAACTCAACAAACAGCCATTAATGTCTAAATCTCTGGCAACAAAAGTGAGTACTCCCCTAAGTGAAAATGTCCAAATTGGGCCCAAAATATCAATATTTTGTGTGGCCCCCATTATTTTCCAGCCCTGCCTTAACCCTCTTGGGCATGGAGTTCACCAGAGCTTCACAGGTTGCCACTGGAGTCCTCTTCCACTCCTCCATGACGACATCATGGAGCTGGTAGATGTTAGAGACCTTGCGCTCCTCCACCTTCCATTTGAGGATGCCCCACAGATGCTCAATAGGGTTTAAGTCTGGAGATTTGCTTGGCCAGTCCATCACCTTTACCCTCAGCTTCTTTAGCAAGGTAGTGGTCGTCTTGGAGGTGTGTTTGGGGTCATTATCATGTTGGAATACTGCCCTGCGGTTCAGTCTCCTAAGGGAGGGGATCATGCTCTGCTTCAATATGTCACAGTAGATGTTGGCATTCATGGTTCCCTCAATGAACTGTAGCTCCCCAGTGCCGGCAGCACTCATGCAGCCCCAGACCTTGACACTCATCACTATGCGTGACTGTAGGCAAGACACACTTGTCTTTGCACTCCTCACCTGGTTACCACCACACACGCTTGACACCATCTGAACCAAATAATTTATCTTGGTCTCATCAGAGCAAAGGGCATGGTTGCAGTAATCTATGTCCTTATTCAGCTTGTCTTCAGCAAACTGTTTGCGGCCTTTCTTGCGCATCATCTTTAGAAGAGGCTTCCTTCTGGGGTAACAGTCATGCAGACCAATTTGATGGCAAAAATAAACCTTACAAGGGTTATAACCCTCCCTTACTCTATCCAAAATGGAAAAATAAAGGTTAGCTCCCTCTACTTTAAGTGCAACTTATCCTCACCTATAATTTGATGCTACTTCTGTAGCCCTTATTCCCACCCTGCCTACAGTTGCTCCCTAATTTCAGGAAGTACAATTTTCAAAAGTTTGGTCTTAGCACAAGGTAACGATGTTTTAACAATTTATTACTTGCACAGTCATATTTGGAGTATATTAACATAGTAATAAGATTGTTTCATGCACAAATATTGCTTTATCATGTCTTCACTGGTGGCATCACAGTTTGCCATGGCTTCCTATAGCTTCCAAGCACTCCATAAGTAAAGGTCCCTAAACACGATCAGAAAACCAGAAGTAAATTATGTCCGATGAATGATCTCTTGATTTTAGTATAGTGATTTCGACAGCGGATTCCGAAAATTTTTGGGACGACAAAAACTGGATGTGCAGGTTACACATTTTTTGCTGTATGTGAACACGTCTGATTTTCGTTTAATTAGTACAGTTTTTATCCGAAGAAAATCGTAAGAGCAAGACTACTGTCATGAAACCACAATAACATTCTGTCATGAAACCACAGCAAACATTTATGTCTTATCTGTTGCCTACCTTTGCTGCATGTGTCCAGTTAAAGGCCGGGCCTCCCTCGGATGTTCTCCACCCCAGGCCTTAATTGGGAACAGGATATAACACCTGGCACTGCAAGCATGCATTGCTGATCAATGTTTGTCTGTGTGTGTGGTTGTTCCTATCTTTTGTTCTGAGTCTCCGTGTACCAATCTTTGGCTTGTCTGACTATCCCTGTTTGCCTGATATCCCGATCTTTGGCTCAATCTCTGGTTGTCTCTGCCTGCCTGATACCCCGATCTTCAGCTTGTTCTCTGTTCTCCTGTCGGCTTGTGG
Source organism: Glandirana rugosa (assembly GCA_018402905.1). Classification (NCBI taxonomy): domain Eukaryota; kingdom Metazoa; phylum Chordata; class Amphibia; order Anura; family Ranidae; genus Glandirana; species Glandirana rugosa. Next base: position 351,461 of record BLSH010506221.1, on the reverse strand, counting down.
CCCTGACCCTTTGCTAGTACCTCTGACTATTCTTGCGGTTCCTGCACTGCTGCTTCCTCTCTTCCACCTGTAAACAGCTGAGCGTGAGCCTGGATCCAGTTGCAGCCAAATCCATCCTCACCACCAGAGGCTCTTGTGAACACCCACTGGCTCTTAGATTCCGTGCCCTGGGGAAACTGATGCACTAGCTCCCTGTGTTTCAGTGTCCATGCTCCAGGGGCCCCTCTTTCCATATCAGCCAGAACTCATTAGCAGCAATCAGCCATAGGTCCACAACCTTAGTGGTGTGCTTCACAACCCTCGGTGCGATTCGCACTCCAGCGGTGCACACCTGTCACCTGACCCCAAGTGTCGTGACACCTACGCATGCTCAGAAATGAAAGAACACATACAAAACAATTCAATACATGACATCATTTCTGAAGTTGAATTTTGTTGTATGAGAATTTTCGTATGTTGAGTAACCTCTTCACTTTCGAAACTAGCATGCAACAAAAAGATGGACGAAAATGAGTCCGATAATCTGATCCTCATCCTCGGTACCAGGCTTAAGAGTTCCTTCTCAGAGTTCCTGGTTTGTAGCCATGCTGAGATAATCGCAAACCTGAGCAAGGCTATCTACCTTCTAAATTCACCATAGTGTACAGTAAAAGATACAAAAAAAGATAACACGTGACACCATCATATTCACATCCCTTGGTGCCGGAAATTAAAACTATGGCAAAAACATTCCCCTTATTATTTATAAGACGTTGGCAAGTACTGTACTTTAATTTTCTCCATCAGCTCCTCCCCCAAAGCTATTACCTTTTGTATCACTTGACCCTCTCTCCTAGATTGTAACGAGCAGGGCCCTCTGATTCCTCCTGTATTGAATTGTATTGTAACTGTACTGTCTGCCCTCATGTTATAAAGCGCTGTGCAAACTGTTGATGCTATATAAATCCTGTATAATAATAATAAAAGTAAATAAACTTATCAGTGTCCACTTAAAACTGGTATTTTAGGCACAGTATAATAATAATATGTCCTAAATATATCGTAGTTGTCAAACGTGTCGCGAAATATTGTACTCCCGTCTGTCATGTCAATGTTATGTTAAGTTATGTCCTCCTTAGTCTCCCGGGACGAGCAATGTTAGATCCTCTCTCCCAGTTCACTATGTTTTCCATTATCGAAACCCCCTCCTCGACTACCTCTTTTAATTTCATGTCATGAACGGTTGCAGAATATTTATTATTCCCCTTACAAAAACGGTATCAAAATTAAAGGCCGTGGTTCCCTACACTTATACTACCACAGTGCACAATAGAAAAAAACATAGAAAATGACATGTGATACCACTTAAATCTTCCATCTATCGG
>BLSH010506221.1:334927-350087 GCA_018402905.1 Glandirana rugosa | reverse complement strand
ACCGAGACATTGCGTTTTGCGTCAGTATGTTGCCGCCGGTGCTTGAGCGTGGCACACGCGCGCGCGCGGGGGATCCGCGCCCGCGACGTTGTCGTAAGCCGTCTCCCGGAAAGTTAGATGTCGCGGTCCGGTTACTAAAAACCGGACCGGGACATCTAGCGGGACGGTTACTGTAATAAGGGGACGGAGACATTTACATTTGTCTCCGTCCCCTTCAAGTGAGGAGATGGAGAGACTTCAGGAAAAGCTGTAGTCTCTCCTTCTTCTTCGTAGATCTTTGCACTCAGATCAAGGGGTTAAATGTGCCTATGTGGCCTGGTGTTAGTGTAGTGTTGGTGCACTCACGTTTCTAGATGCTTCTTCTTCCTCTCTGATGTCGAAAAGGACTTCAGAGAGGTAGAGGAGTGAACTTCCCCTGCCTCTGTTTACATTTACAGAGGCAGGGGAATAATGTCATTGGCAGGGCGATCTACAGGGCCAGGCCAAAAATCATTGGCCTGGCGCTGTAGATTGAAAGGCCCTCTGCCGAATGCTGTTGCAGCGCCCGCGCCTAGGGGGCGCGCGCGCGCACACGGTGCGAGTTCGTGGCCGCCGTTGTATGACTGCGTTTTGCGTTACAGAGCCACTTTGTCGCCGTCAAATGCTGATCAGCGGTCGGCAAGTGGTTAAAGCGACGCAGCGCCGAATCGCAAAAAGGGCCCCGGTCCTAAAGCTGGAAATCCTTCCGGGGCTGAAGTGGTTAAGAGTTCCTTCTCAGAGTTCCTGATTTGTAGCCATGCAGAGATAATCGCAAACCTGAGAAAGGCTATCTACCTTCTAAATTCACCATAGTGTACAGTAAAAGATACAAAAAAAGATAACACGTGACACCATCATATTCACATCCCTTGGTGCCGGAAATTAAAACTATGGCAAAAAGATTCCCCTTATTATTTATAAGACGTTGGCAAGTACCGTACTTTAATTTTCTCCATCAGCTCCTCCCCCACAGCTATTGCCTTTTGTATCACTTGACCCTCTCTCCTAGATTGTAACGAGCAGGGCCCTCTGATTCCTCCTGTATTGAATTGTATTGTAACTGTACTGTCTGCCCTCATGTTGTAAAGCGCTGTGCAAACTGTTGATGCTATATAAATCCTGTATAATAATAATAAAAGTAAATAAACCTATCAGTGTCCACTTAAAACTGGTATTTTAGGCACAGTTCTCATCTGTGCGGTGCTTTTTACATGTTTTTTAGGTGCTCTACTACTGAATGCTATATACCACACAAAAGCACATCAAAGATGCTGTAAGCAAAAATTTTTTTTTTAATGCACCGCACCTAAAATGCCCAGGTATGAGCAGACCTTTTTATACCTGTGCTGGAAATTAAGTTTTTTTTAATGTAAACAACCCACAATGTTTCTCCTTTGTAGTCTGAATTTTACATTTACATCATATCTTTTGGATTCCAAACTCACAAACATCATGTAATCTCAGCCAGGAGCCATCTGGTTTTCAATCTGTAAATGCAAGCAGAGCTTCCCTAGTCCTAGCATCCCTTAACAAGGGCTCCTGCAGGCAATTACACACAGGAAAACCCAAGCAAAGGGAGATCAAAGCAAACGCTGTACCTTATACTGGGAGTGAACATGCAAAGGAATCTATTTGTAATGTGGTTATTAACTGTATGCCTTCATGCTCTCTTATACAAAATTGCTGTGGGGTAATAGTAAAAACGATGGCCTTGAAATACCTCCTCTCCTACAGCTTGCGAGCTTGCAAAAAAACCTTGTTTATTCAATTCATGACAACATACAGTACAAGCAAGTGACTAACTTTAATAACATACAAAAGAGGGCAAACTGTTACTGGTTTTAAAAGATGCTTAACATTTTATTTCTAGTTAGAAAATGATTGTCCCCAGTTATTATTCCTTTAAATTGCAAATATTAAGCTTCAATGACACCCGTGACATTGCATGTAATGCTATATAAGGCCTTGTATATATGGGCTCCAACCTGTATAAGAAAAGTGTGTACAGAAAGCTTTTACAAAGCCTTTCAAGAACCCTTTAGCTCCAGTTTGTACAGGAAAAACGCAGATCTTAATGGAAGTGCTGAATACGACTTGAAACAGGTTTCAGAAAATATCAGTACTACTCAAACCTTGTTTAAAGTGAAAACACTCCCATTAATGTGTACTTATAGACAAATGTAGCCAGGTGCTTGGCTAACAATGGAGACTGAGAGAAGCACTGGCTGCAGCTGCTCTCTGTATATCAACAAGTGGAGAGCTGCTGAGCAGGAGGAGTTAGGCAGCATTGTTCTGTGGGATTTGTAGTCCAGAAGAAAGATACTCTACTGTAATCAAGAGTTTTTGAACTGCATTTCCCAGAGAGAGACTCCCAGGAGGAGGGGAAAGAGCTGCACATTCTCAGGCTGTGCAGAACACAGCTACCTCTTTTGCCATGAGGGAGACCAGATAGTACATCACTGCCCAATGTGCACCATCACTGCTGTCTGTTGGGATCCAGAGTGCTGAGTTTGGGAGTGCAGACAGCCAGAGACACCTGGATGGAGAGCGGAGAGTGGACTAATCACAGTGTGTGACTGGATGGTGAGTGATTGCATCACTAGGACTAGTCAGTTGCTGTTGTGTGGGTTTGCTCTCTGCTGAGAGAGAGAATGAGCCCTTTATATAGAGACATACAAATACATATGAACCATACATATAAATAGGAAGTGGTGTCCACATCCCAAGAGTTTAATTAGTAGCGAGGGACCATTTAAGTAAACTGCCACGGTCTGCAGTTATAACCTAAAATTGAAGGGATTTTGTAGGACACCCTTCAATAGTGAGCAATATCACAACCATCAGTTAAAATATTCCAAATTTTATTAATTACATAGTAAAATTGACATTATAGCCATTGAAACGATACAGAATACATATACGTTTTGAACATGAAGTGTGGGGGCCATAAGCCAACGTTTCGCAGATTCCTGCTTCTTCAAGGGTGACCCCAAGTGCTTCAAATTCTGGTATAAACAACAATCATTGTTAATTTAACATTACAGATATACATATTCAGCATAACAATATATATATATAAACATGACATAATTTGCTCACCATATTCTAAAATTTATCGGATGTTCATTTCCACTGCACCCACAGTCACCAAAGAAACACCAAAACCATAAGGCAGCAATGTCAGAATCGCATGCCACGTTTAGGTGGGTATTGGACCGAGATAACCATCAAAAGGGGTCAGAAGGGCTTGGAGAGAATGAGCCCTTTAGAAACTGACCGTACATATAGTAGCCTTATATGCACCAACGGTATAACTGGGCCCAAACTCTAGACAGCTGAAGAGATAAGACTAAAGACTGTCCTTTTACAGCTGCTACACAGAGACCATCACCTATTGCTTATGCTAAGAGGTACCTCTAAGTGGACATTGCACCATATCCTAGCCATTCCCCTAGAGTGCACTATTATTATTCACATTGCAGTAATATGCATTGTTTTTCACTGATCTTGACAATTTCTTAGTTGATTCTATTCTAGTGGTAACTCTAGCCTAAGTCACTTCGGCCTTGAGATTACACTGTTTAGCAGAATGTGTCTGAATCTTTCCCTTGTGTGCTCTTTTACGCTCAAACCACCATTTACTCTAACCCATACCAATACAGTGGTACCTCGGTTCACGACTCGGTTTGCGAACAGAAGAGTTCAAAAAAATTTGTTTCGGTACGTGAACTCCGCTTTGGTTCATGAACACGAGCCGTGGCCATTTTCCCTGCTTTTCCCTGCTCTGGCACGTGGCTGTGACTTCCTGTAGGTGAGATCGTGGGTCACAGAGAGACACTGAAAGTGTACAGTACTGTGAAGACACTTACAGTACAGTATTGAGAAGCTTTTTAGCACATGCATACTGTACTGTACATCCAGTATGCCTCCAAAGAAAATGCAGAGTAAGCATGGTGGTAAGAAGAAAGTGTGGAGCAGTAATGCAGGTGACAAGAATGTGCAAAGCGCAAATGCAGGTGACAAGAATGTGCAAGGTTAGTGTTCTCTATCTTCATACTGTACTGTACTTTGTTTCATATCTTTGTGGTTCAAAACGAAAAAAAAAGTTCAGAACGGATTAACCTGATTTACATTAAATTTAAATTAAAATTTGCCTCGGTTCGCGACCAGAGTTGCTTCACAAATTAAGTTTGTGAACCGAGGTACCACTGTATATTGAAGTGATTGTAAAGAGTCATTTTTTTAAAAATAATAAGCAAGTTATGCTTACCTGCTCTGTGCAATGGTTTTGCACAAAGCAGCTCAGATCCTCCTCTTCTAGGGTCCTCTGCTGGTGCTCCTGGCTCCTCTTCCTAGGTAGGAAGCCGCTTACAATTGTTGCACACCTGTGAGCTCGAGCCCCAGCAGCTCATCACTGGATTTGATTGACAGCAGCAGAAGCCATTGGCTCCTACTGCTATCAATCTGATCGGGGAGGAGGGAAAGAGAAGAGAAAGCCACTGTTCTTGTGCACAGCAATTTATAAGGGGGGTTGGCAGAAGGTAATTTCTCTGCATTAAGGTAATAAATCTTGTGCCTTTAGACCCACTTTAGGTTCATTTACCACTAAACGGTCTTGCGTCTATTTCCAGATATTAATTCACGTGCATTAAGTGTATCCACACTCGTGTTCCTATAAGTCAGTGCAGCAACTTTCACTCAACCAGGTGTGCCAGAAGGGCTAAAGTTGTTCTTGGAGTCGAGGCGCAGAACAGAGAACCCAAATTACCAATTGTCCGCTTCAGGGGTAGCGCTACACAAAAGGTTTATTTTTGGCTAGGTTAGGGTCAAAACCCTTGTAATTTAAAGAGGAGCTCCAGGCTCCTTCAGAAAAAAAATAAAAGTCAGCAGCTACAAATACTGTAGCTGCAACCTTTTAATATTAGGACACTTACCTGTCCACGAATCCAGCGGTGTCTTCACCCGAGCCTATTTTCCATCTCTCAGGTGCTGCCGCCGCAATGTCTGGTAAGGGAAACCAGCAGTAAAGCCTTGCAGCTTAGCAGCCAGTTCCCTACCGCGCATGCATGAAGCACACTGCACTTTGTGAATGGCACGGCAGCGGGGGAAAGAAGGGGGAGGACAGAACTTCCGGATGAGTTCACTCCAGAAGTGGGAGCAGGTACCTGTCAAAACAAAGTACCCACTCCCCTCTCCCTCCCCGAAAGGTGCCAAAGGTGCTAAATATGGCAGTGGAGGGGGGAGGGGAGGCAAATAAGCTGAGCTACTCCTTTACACTGCAGAGTGGACAGAGCAAGCATACCTTGATATCATACAGTATATCATACATACAGTGCGTGGAATTAACAAAGAGTGGTGAAAAAACAATGCTCGCACTACTCTTCTAAACATAAAAAATGCAGCAGATGCTGCTCCTAATTAACAAAATGGATGCACGCCCTTTTGTTAACCACTTGCCAACCGCAGTTTGACGGCGGCAAGGTGGCTCGTTATTGCGAACCGCCATCATATGACAGCGGCTGCGAGATCGCGTACTGTGTTTCGAGGGAGCCAGGGAGTGGGTAGGGCGGACTCGATCTCCGCTGAATACCCGCAATGGCTCCCCCGCAGTGAAAGAAGGGAGGTCCATGTGTGTAAACACGGATCTCCATTCTGACAGAGGAGGAAGGGCCGTGTTCACTCCCCCCCCCTGCCAGCCCAGCTCCCATACAGTTAGAACATACACAAGGAACACAGTTAACCCTTAGAGCACCCCGTCCAGGTTAACCCCTTCACTGCCAATGGCATTTACACAGTAATCAGTGCATTTTCATAGCATTAATCGCTGTATAAATGCCAATGGTCCCAAAAAATGTCAAAATGGTCCGACACGTCCGCTCCAATATCGCAGTACCGCTAACAATCGCAGATCACCGCCATTACTAGTAAAAAATAAAAACATAATAAAAACCCCATAAATTAATTCTCATCATTTGTAAACGCGTCAACTTTTGCACAAACTAATCAATAAACGCAATTTTTTTTACCAAAAATATGAGGAAGAATATAAATCGGCCAAAACGATGAAAAAATGTGTTGTTTTATTTTTTATTTTTTGGACTTGTATTTTAGCAAAAAGTAAGAAATTCGGGGGGTTTTTTGCAAAAATTGTCACACTTTTTTGTTTACAGCGGTGATCAGAAATGAGAGCGGATCAAATACCACCAAAAGAATGCTCTATTTGTGGGAAAAAAAGGACGCAAATTTTGTTTGGGTACAACGTCACACGGCCGCGCAATTGTCAGTTAAAGCAACCCTGTGCCGAATCGCAGAATCGAAAGAGTGCTCTGGTCCAAAAGTGGGAAATCCTTCCGGGGCTGAAGTGGTTAAAGTGGATGTAAACACTCACATATACCCAGTGAAGTGAATAGCCTCGGATGATACACAGAGATGAAACAAATCTCCCTACATAGGTTTTACATGTATATCTGCTGTCTTTCCCTTTCTACACTCTTTGGAAAGTGCAGATCGTATTAGAAATCTTTCTTTCTCTTCCAGCAGCGGATGGGGAGTCTGGGCTTACACTATGTGAGAGCTGTTTAGAGGAAAGGCACACACCCCCTCTCCACATAGGCAGGCAACATGCAGAGCTGTAGTCTGAATAGACAAGCTCTCCGCTTATCTACCTCTAAGCTCCCTCACAACACAAATTTTCATCTGCTGTTATCTCCTGTGTAGGAGAACTTGTAAGAAGTTATCATACTGATAGCAAAGCAACAGAGCAGCATAAAGACACAACACTTAGAGCTTTGGAGAGAGATAAGTAAACACTACAGATATATGTGCCCAGGTCAAATTTCATGAATGGGGTTTGCAACCACTTCAACCAGTTGCCGACCACCTGCCGTGGCTTGACTGCAGCAACTTGGCTCGTTATCGCGAAACGCCATCACCTGATGGCGTCCGTGAGAACGAGTATTGTGAGCGCGTACGCGCTCACTGTGTTCTGGAGAGGTGATCAAATACCACCAAAAGAAAGCTCTATTTTGAGAAAAAAAGGATGCAAATTTTGTTTGGGTACAATGTCGCACGACCGCACAATTGTCAGTTAAAGCAACGTAGTGCTGAATCGCAAAAAGTGCTCTGGTCCTAAACTGGGAAATCCTTCTGGGGCTGAAGTGGTTAATTAGGAGCAATTAGTTCTCTGTACTGCATGTCTGTGGCAGCCAGCTAGAGAATATGAGAGCTGAAGCTGCATGCTCTGATCTCTCTATCCATCCCTGCCTCCTCACTCAACTCAGAGCGGGAGGGTTGTTAATCACTGCACGAGCAGAGAGAGGGATTTGAGCAGTCTGCTGACAGTTCACATCCCCTATGACAGGTCACACCTGGTGGGAATCTGTGGCAGTTTTCTATATGGAATACAGTCACATTTCCTCTGTTGATTAGGAACAGATCTGAGCTAACTTCGATTTTTCTCTGAAATAGAATCCATTGCAGGTGGTGCAGACAGACCTAAAACAGTTCTATCTGCTTAGTTAATTTGGCACATTTGTGACAGTAATGGTCCATACACATGATCTGAAAATTGTACAAAAATTACCACTTTTGAAGTAGTACACAGCTTTCGAGAGCCGATCAGGACAGTTCATCTGATATTATCTGATGGGACAAGCACGAAAATGTTTCTTGTACAATACCAGATCGTATGATTTTCATTTAATCAGTACAATACAAATCTAGAGGATGGGATGAACAGCTCAATCTCAGTATTTACAAATGATACAAAGCTAAGTAGGACAATACATTCACTGCAGGACATGGAAACCTTACAAAATAATGGGATGGGCAACTACATGGCAAATGTTGAGGTTTAATGTTGTAAGTTCTAAGGCAATGCGTTAGAGTACCAAAAATATGAATGCAGTTTACTCACTAGGGGGAGAACCTCTGGGGGAATCTAGGATGGAAAGGGATCTGGGGCTCCTAGTAGATGACAAGCTCAGCAATGGCAAGCAAAAAAGGAAGAGAAGCGCCAGGCAAATCCTAGTGCAGCGTTATTTTATTTTATTAAAATACAAATTGTTGACAGTATAAGGTGTATTTAAGCTATGTAACTCTGTGTAGGAGTGTTCCGGAGCTGTCTGAGTGGGGAGTCACCGACCACTGTGTTTGGCCAATCAGAATGCCCAAGCCTCCTTCGTCAGCTGCTATGCAATGCAATGCCAAGCTGCTGCAAGCAAAGCCAACAAAATATTGGCATGCATTAAAAAGGGGATTCACTCCAGAGATAAAACAATAATTCTCCCACTCTGCAAGACTCTGGTCTGGCTGCATGTTGAGTATGCCGTCCAGTTCTGGGCACCAGTCCTCAGCAAGGATGTGCTGGAAATGGAGAGAGTCCAGGGAAGGGCAACAAAGCTTATAAAAGGACTGTAGGACCTCAGCTATGGGGAATGACTACAAGCATTGAACTTATTCTCTCTGGAGAGGAGACGCTTGAGAGGGCATATGATATCAATGTACAAATACCTTACTGGTGAACCTAGCATAGGAAAAAAACGTTTCAGTAGGGAATTTAAAAAGACAGGCGGCCATTCACTAAAATTGGAAGAGAAGCGGTTTAATCTTAAACTGCTGTGGCATTATGAAAGGCGAGGTGATCGATGGACGTTATGTTTCACCTCACATGCGTTCACTTGCAGGAAACTAAGGAGGAATTCGACCCGGGTTTTACCAGCCACCTTGGCAGGATGGGTTCTGGACCAGATTTTGCGGTCCACTTGTGTCCATCAACAGGTGGTATAAAGGAAGCAGGTCTGGATCAGATGATTGCTCTGGACTGGGTGTCACAGTCCTGGTGGTGGAGTCTGTCTTGTGCAGGGAACAACCGCTCTTGCACACCCGATTCAAGGACCCCTGGTAGAGCAGACAGAAGTCCAAGAGTGCGGGATGGCACGAGAGCTGGATGGTCACTGGTGATGATGTAATGATCCAGGTGGTCGTGCTGATCAGAGGGGTGGTCGTGCAGGCTGAGTCGGCAATGGGCAGGCAGTGCAGTACAGATGGGTCAGGCAGAAGAGTGGTGGTCAAGTCCAAGCAAAGTTCATTATCAGGCGGCCAGAGGAAGTACAAAGGGAGCAGACAATTGGAGGGTCATGGATAGCCGAGGTCGGTGCTGGCAGCATAACAGCAGGTCAGATCAGGCCGGGTCAAACAAGAAGCAATAGTAGTACAGGAACAAAAGGTTGAGCTGGGGCTCACAGGTCACAGACGCTGTAGGTTGAAAAAACTAAGCCTAAACATCCGCGCTCCTGGAGAGTGGCTTAACTGTGGTGGTGTGGAAGGGGATGTGAGTATTGTCGGCACCGGATAAGGGTCGTCCCACACTGAAGAAACGAAAAAGAAGCACAAAAAGGCGCACTGGCCTAGCGCATTATCCTTGATACCTTTATTGTGTAAAACTCATAAAAACATACTCACAGAAGAAATCTTGTAACAAACTTCAATGTGAAGGAGTGGGTCACATCAGTATGACCGCCTTACACTGGTAGTCTGGACAGTTAGGCTGACGCGTTGCGAGGTCGTGGTCTCTTCCTCAGAGCCTCACAGACGCTGTAGAACGGACAGCACTTGCTGCTGGAAGCAGAGGATTCAAATAGCGCCGTTTGGTGCCGTTACCAGCGTGTGCATGCGCACGGGAGCACGCACGGACACGCGCGAACGCTCACGGGCACGTGCACCACCACGGAAACGGCCAGGAAGCATCAGAGCTGGGTGCTTTTCCTAACATTGCCCCCCCAAGGGGCAGCCTCCGGATGCCTTGCCAGGTGCCACTGTCCCGGCGGTGTCTTTTGAAGGCCTGGATTAATCCAGGTGCGTGGATGTTCCCCTCTGGTTCCCAAGAATTCTCTTCAGGGCCAAACCCTTTCCACTTTATCAGGTACTGGGTAGAACCAGCTCTCCTCCGACAGTCCAAAATGGCTTCCACCTCAAACTCCTCCTCTCCATTTACCAAGATTGGGTCCGCCGGACCTGTCCTCCGTCCTGAGAAGGAGTCGGGGACAACAGGTTTCAGTAGTGATGCGTGGAAGACCGGATGGATCCGTAGAGAAGGAGAAAGATCCAGTTCAAATGCCACCCTGTTGATTTTCTTCTTAATTGAGAATGGCCCCATGAATCTTGGGTCCAGCTTTTTTGAAGGGCAAGCAAGTTTAAGATCCCTGGTGGATGACCAGACATGATCACCTGGCTGGAGCTCCAACTCCCCCTGCCTTCTCTTGTCATAAGCCTCCTTGTTTAGTTCCTGGGTCCTGGATAGAGTCTCCTGTTAGACTGAAGGAAGCTTGCGATATCCTGTGCTGCAGGGACGGTACTTTCGATGTTCAGCTCAGGCAGAAATGTGGGATGAAACCCATAATTGGCCCAGAATGGGGACTGCTGGGTAGCCCAGTGAATGGTATTATTATAAGCAAACTCGGCCAACGGTAGCAGTGCAACCCAATTGTTTTGAGAGAACGATGAAAAACAGCGCAGGTACTGTTCTAAAGTCTAGTTCGTTCTCTCTGTCTGGCCATTAGTCTGCGGATGATAGGCAGACGAGAATGCGAGCTCTATCTCCAACGCTGCACACAGAGCCCTCCAAAATCTATACGTAAATTGGACCCCGCGGTGGGATACAATGTTACTAGGTATTCCGTGGAGCCGGACTATTTCTTTAATGAAGGTATTAGCCGTTTCGGCCGCTGTGGGGGTCCCCTTCGTGGGTAGAAAATGTGCCATCTTCGTCATGCGTTCCACAACTATGAAGATGGTAGAGTATCCTTCTGACGGGGGCAATTGCACAATAAAGTCCATCGCCAGTTGCGACCACGGGCGCTTGGGTACTGGAAGAGGGTTCAGGAGGCCCCAGGCTTTGGCCTTATCTGTGCCCAGCAGGCCTGCCTGGGTCTCAGTCTCTTGGCTGTTCTGAGATACTCCAGATTCTTATGGTCAGTGAAGATGAGAATAGGGTGTGAAGCTCCCTCAAGCAGGTACCGCCATTCTTCTAGAGCCGACTTAATGGCCAGCAGTTCTCTATCTCCCACGTCGTAATTCCATTCAGGTGCCGACAACTTGCGGGAGAAGAAGGCTACTGGGTGAAGCAAGGCCTTGACACCTTGACGCTGAGATAGGATGGCCCCCACTGCGGTTTCAGAAGCGTCCACTTCAAGGACATATGGTAACGCTGGATCTGGATGCTTCAGAATGGGAGCGAAGGTGAACAGGGATTTGAGTCTCTGGAAAGCTGCTTGAGCCTCAGGAGACCAACAGAACCGCATGTTCTGTTTGGTCAACTGCATGATGGGTTCCACGATGGCTGAGAAGCCCTTAATGAACTTCCTATAGAAGTTCGCAAAGCCCACAAATCTCTGAACTCCCTTTCTGTCCGTTGGTGCAGGCCATTCCAAGATAGTGGAAACTTTCTGGGGATCCATATGAATGCCTGTAGTGGAGATAATCAGTCCCAGGAAGTACATGCTAGGCTGTTCAAAGGAACACTTTTCCGCTTTCGCGTATAGGCCATGTTGCCGGAGCCAACCCAGAGCTTTGGTGACATGTGTACGGTGCTCTTCGAGGGAAGCAGAGAAGATCAGGATGTCATCCAGATAAATGATCACAAAGAGGTCAAGGAAGTCCCGAAACACGTCATTTACAAAATGTTGGAAGGTCGCTGGGGCATTGCATAGACCAAAGGGCATCACCAGGTACTCGTAATGACCAAAGGGGGTGCGGAATGATGTTTTCCATTCGTCTCCCACCCTGATACGAATGAGATTGTATGCTCCCCGCAAGTCAAGCTTGGTGAAGATGGTGGCTACTCCTAACCTCTGAAACAGTTCCGGGACTAAGGGCAGAGGGTACCGGTTTTTAATGGTCACCCGGTTGAGTTCCCGGTAGTCTATGCACGGCCTGAGTGAGTGATCCTTCTTCTCCATGAAGAAGATGCCAGCCCCAGCGGGAGATGTGGAAGGTTGGATGAACCCTTTCTTAGAGTTCTCATCCAGGTAAGCCTTGAGAGCCACTAATTCGGGTTCAGAGAAGGGATAAATCCTCCCGAAGTGCACCTCTGCCCCAGGCAACAGTTCAATGGGGCAGTCATAGGGCCTATGCGGGGGTAGCTTATCAGCCCCTTTCTTACTAAAAACATCCAGAAATGAATGATAGGCCGGTGGAAGGAGGGTACGGATGTCAGGTTCCACGTCAGAGTCCAGGCAGAGTAGTGGGGGTACAACTTCACTTCTGCAGGCTAAACAATGTTGTTGGAAGTAAAGCGACTGGAAGCAGACTGTCCCTGTGGCCAAATCAATGCTGGGATTGTGTGCCTGGAACCACGGTAAGCCCAAAATAATGGGACAGAGGGGACAGGCAATGGCGTCCAGCCGCAGGAGTTCTTTATGACCATCCAGTGTGACGACGGTCTCATGGGTAACGGTTCCAGACTCAATATGAGACCGGTTGGCCAAGCGGATCACCATTTTGTGGGATTTCAGTTGCAAAGGAATGCGATGCAGTGCGGCAAAGTCCTGGTCAATGAAACAACTGCACTCCCCGGAGTCAAGGGTGGCTGGGACCGTGGTATTCCCTCTGGGAAGCTGCAAGAAAAGGAGAAGACTAAAGTGAGCAGAAGAACTTGGGGAACTAGGCAGGTAGAGAACTTACCATGCTTAGCGGGGCACACCCTGACCACATGGCCTGGTTCACCACAATACAGGCATAAGTTCAGAGAAAAGCGACATTGCCTCTCTTCTGTGGTGAGGGACGGGCGTAACATCCCAATCTGCATAGGCTCAGGAGCATCTGTGGAGAGGAGGAGGAGGGTGCTGGGTGGAAGACAGGCGGAGTTGGGTAACTAGGAACCCGTGGGAGCATCCAGGTGGGGCGTAACTGCCCAGATGACCTTTCGGCGCGGCGCTCCCTGTGTCAAGGGAGATGGCCAGATTAATTAGTTCCTCCAAGGTCTTAGGTATCCCCACTCGTGCCAGCTCATCCTTTAAGGGTTCGGATAGCTCCATACGGAACTGGAAAAGGAGAGCGGCACTGCCCCAGGCTGTGTCTGCGCTCCAGCGCCGGAACTCCGCGGCATAGTCCTCCACTGGGCGGCGACCCTGCTGGAGTGTATGCAGGGCGGCCTCCGCTGTGGCAGCCTGGTGGGGGTCCTCGTAGAGTTGCGCCATGGCTTGAAAAAACGGGACCACTGTGGCGACTTCAGGGGCGTTCTGCTCCCATAATCTAAGGGCCTATGCCTGGGGTTCACCCTGCAGTAGGGAGATGATGAATCCCACCTTGGTGGTCTCAAGGGAGAAGGTGCGTTGCTGGAGCCCCAGGTAAAGTTCACATGCACTCCGGAAGACCCGGAACTTACGTCGGTCCCCAGAAAACATATCTGGTAGCGGGACCTTGGGCTCAGAGGGCAGGGCCATGATGGTAAGGGCTGAAGCGGGGCCAGCGGCTGGGGAGGTTGAGAGCTCTTGTACCTGTTCTTCCAACCGGGTGTAGCCCTCCTGCAGGTTCTTGACTGCTTGCGTAAAGGCTCGCAAGATGCGCACACAGATCGTCCATGGCGGAGCGGATCCCCTGCGCAGACTCGGTCATGGCTGTCCGTTACTGTCACGGTCCTAGTGGTGGAGTCTGTCTTGTGCAGGGAACAACCGCTCTTGCGCACCCGATTCAAGGACCCCTGGTAGAGCAGGCAGAAGTCCAAGAGTGCGGGATGGCATGAGATCTGGATGGTCACTGATGATGATGTGATGATCCAGGTGGTCGTGCTGATCAGAGGGATGGTCGTGCAGGCTGGGTCGGCAACGGGAAGGCAGTGCGGTACAGATGGGTCAGGCAGAAGAGTGGTCAAGTCCAAGCAAGGTTTGTTATCAGGCGGGCAGCGGAAGTACAAAGGGAGCAGACAATCGGAGGGTCGTGGACAGCCAGGGTCGGTGCAGGCAGCGTAACAGCAGGTCAGATCAGGTGGGGTCAAACAGGAAGCAATAGTAGTACAGGAACAGAAGGTTGAGCTGGGGCTCACAGGTCACAGATGCTGTAGAACGGAGAGTACTTGCTGCTGGGAGCAGAGGATTCCAATAGCGCCGTTTGGCACAGTTTCCGGCGCGTGCGTGCGCACCACCGCGGAGACGGCCAGGAAGCATCAGAACTGGGTGCTTTTCCTAACACTGGGACTCAGGAGCCATCAAGTCTGAGAGAGCTGTTGAACTGAACTTTGCTTTGTGACTGAAACAAAAGGTTTGCATAATCTTTGTTTTATGGGTGACTGGGAAAAGCCCTTCACCTCTGAGTTAGGAAACTGGAAATGCTTAGTTAGTGCCTGGATGGCAATGATTTATTTTCTGTTTCTGTTTATTTATTAACTGCAACCTTTTAATTCAATCTGATTTTAATGAGAGAAGGAGAAAAGGAGCGTAATACAAGATCTTACTCATTTAGCAAGTAAACGGTAGAACAACAACAGGTACAAAGTCAGGGTTCACAGTCATCAGATGATAGTTAACAAAGGTCATCTATACATGGTATCCGCAAAATTACAAGTCTTATATGGCCCGTAGCAATTAAAGTCTCAAGACTGGGTGTTGTGCACACCGCTTTCTGCTTTTTGAGCGGTGTTCCCTACCTTATACGCCATATACGCACAAAATGTTGTCCCTGTACTGCGGGAAATGAGAGTGTGACACAAAGGTCGCACATGGCCTGAAAAAACCTAGAGTTGGAATGTCCTCAAGCAAGAAGAGTAATAAGATAGAGTGAGAAGCGAGGAGAAGTCTTGTGAATGAAGGAAAAGGTTAGGCGGATAACGATAGGAGAGGCAATAGGGGGAGCAGTAGGTCAGGGGGCGTTTAGAGAGAGTAGAAGGCAGGGGGGCATGGCATGTAGGCTAAG
This sequence comes from Glandirana rugosa, assembly GCA_018402905.1. Lineage (NCBI taxonomy): Eukaryota > Metazoa > Chordata > Amphibia > Anura > Ranidae > Glandirana > Glandirana rugosa. The sequence continues at coordinate 335,162 of BLSH010506221.1, read as the reverse complement.
TCAGTTGGGCAGTGGAGTTTCCCTCCATCCATGGAACAAATCCCTCCGAATATCTAAACATAGACCAAGAAGTCCAGGTCCTGGAGAATTGCTCCATATTATCCGTCTCCTGCGCCAATTAACTGTAACCTTTTAAATAAACCTGGCTCCAAGTCAGATTTTGAGAAAACCTGCCGTGTGGACTACCTTTTTCCCAGGGAAGGTGATCCACATGGAACTAACACCAAATTTTCCA
>BLSH010506221.1:293377-321129 GCA_018402905.1 Glandirana rugosa | reverse complement strand
GGGACCTGTCCGGTTAGTCCAACCTCACAGTCAGGGCCCTTGGGAACCAAACCCCCTAAGTCCAAGACCGGGATTTCCCCCCCTCTTCAACAGATGGGGAGTTAACCAGCTACATCCATGGCCTTGACTCTCGCTCGTCCGAAATGGACAGGGTAACCTGTCTCTCCGACGTGGCGGACCAAGCCCAAGTCAGCCAGTTACGGTGCCTCCACCGAATCCATTTGGTAATCCCGCCTTGTTCTTCGTGTCGTTGTCGGCGCCTGCGCCGAGACTAGGAAACCCCCCGTCACGAAGTGTCCGGAGCCCCAGTCATAGCGCGGAGCCTCTGCCACCCTCTGTACTACGTCGGCGTACCAAGGATGCCGGAGCCAATCCAGAGCTACCAGAATTGTTGGGATTCCCCCCGCCTCTACCCCGCGTACAACCCGCGGTAGAGCCCCTAGAGGAGGAAAAATGTACAGCAACCGATACTGACCCCGAGGCCTGTGAAGCACTGCCCCCCAAAGGATCAGAGCCGCGTCCGCGGCTGTTGCTGTGCTTCTTGTTCCGCCCTAATGGTTTACCTAAGCCACCTCCGTGGCATTGACCGACTGAACCCGAACCAGGCGGTGCAGCCTCTCTGTCCAATGGGACAGGTAAAGCCTGCTCGCTCTCAGTTCCGGTACCTACATCGACCAATTGAGGGGTAGACAACTTCTCCCCCCCTTTAGGGCCAGAACCTGAATCCCCCAAACCAAGGGTTCCCGGGACTGACACTCCAACCTGATTGGCCTGTCCAGGGATAGAGGAGATTTGTCCCACCGCGACAACATTGCCTCTCGCAGGAGCCGAGTGTTCTGGGCGTAAGCATTAGACGCTTGCTCGGTGTTAGGAACACCCCTGTCTGTACCGTGTCCGGAAACAGACCTAGGTACTCCAGCCGGCAAGCCAGCGTTAATGACGACTTCTGACTGCTGAGCGCCTGACCGGCGCCTAGAAGCGCCCCCGACGCTCCTGCAGGAGCCTCAAGTTTGAGGGGAAGGACTTTTCTGGGGCAGAGAGCTTGCAACCCCCAGAAACCGGCCCCCCAACCGTGAGGCGGGTGGGGCAACCCATCATGCGGAGGCAGACTTGTCCTCCGCTTTTTCGGACTTACGCTGCCAGGCCCTTTTGCTCTGGCCCGTGTACGCCTTCCTGGCCTTGCCCGCTGGGCCGGGCGCCCGAAAAAACTTCTTCTGACCAGAAGAGACAGGACCCTGCCTACGATGATCTCATCGCTTCAGCTCTGGAAGGAAAGTACTCTTCCCTCCCGTGAAATCCTTAATAATTTTATCCAACTGTGGGCCAAACAAACGCCCTCCCTGAAAGGGCAGGTCTGCCAGAGCTTTCTTTGAAGCCTGGTCGCCCGACCAAGAGCGGAGCCACAGCACCCGCCTGATAACAATTGAACAAACAGACATTTTTGACAATATGGGGAGAAGATCCAAAGCAGCATGGCATATGTAGCGGAGACCCTCTTCCAAATGTTGCACTCGCTGTACTTCAGCCTGTGCACATTCACCAGACAAACTAGTGCGCAGCGCGGCAGCGTGCTCACGAAGAGACTGTGCCGCCATAGCAGTTGCTAGTGCTGGCCGCATGGCTGACCCAGCCAACACGAATAGTGCTTTAGACACTGTCTCTGTGCGGCGATCGGCCGCCTCTTTAAAGGATGGCGACCCCTCCAAGGGGATGGTGGTTGCCTTATTCACATGAGCCACGGCAGGGTCCACCACCGGGGAAGCCCATCTGTTAGTAAAGCTTTCCTCAAAGGGGTAGCGAACAGCAAAGCTTTTAGGCAAAGCCAAGGAACTTGGTGGCTTACGCCATTCCTTGAACACTGCATGTTCAAACACCTGATCATAAGGATAAGCCCTAGGGGACCTAGGGGGTCTAAGCGGTCCACAAACATATGCGGACTCATGCGACTCCCCTGTTTGGTCCAGTCGCATAGAGTCATGAATATCAGTGATCAGTGCTTCCACTATCACTTTATCCCGCGAACTAGGAGCCTCCTGATCCTCTTCGCCCTCTGAGGGCGGCTCACCGTCTGAAAGATCCACAGGTGTGACCACTGAAGCGCTTTCTAGATCTGAATCCTCCCCTGAGGAAAGAGGGGGTGTGGGCACTTCTGGGGGCCCCTCGGAACGGGCACCACTGCCCGGGGTAGGAACTCCCCAAACACCGCCCTCAGCTGCTCCAAGGACACAAATGCTCCTGGGGTGGACTGTAGATCTGCAGGTACCCCTGCCATAGAATTGCCGGCCTCTGACATCTCAGCCCGGCACCCCCGCTGTGTAACCACCACCTCTACCCCACAAATCAGCCAGGGAGACCCGGGCGGATTACACCCACCGCTACCAGCACCCAGGAAGTGCCAGCTATACTTGCTGTTTGATGCCTCAGCACTCCAACCGAAGAGCAATGCCTACGAACTGCTGCACGCCAGGAGCTTGTTACTGTGTGTCAGCCATTCTGTCCAAGCAAAAACTGGAAGCCCACACCCGTTTTTAAGGACTTCCTGCACAAGGACTGCAGTTCTCCCAATCGACCACTGGAGGCCGCCAGAGAGCAGGCTGGAAACCACATGGTTCTCAAACAATGGACGCTGCCATTACACACGTGCGGTCGGCCACGAACGAGCGGTGCTCCAAAATCCAATGGCGACGACCCACCTAACACGTTGCTCAGGACGGTCGGTGCAGATTCGAACGTTTAGTGCAAAGGTGCCTGCGGGGGTTTGAGGGGGGAGGGGGAGTGGGGGGAAGGCCTCTAACAGACCCCCACCGGCTGACCACCACAGAGCTGCCCAGGTGCCCACTCTCCATGCCTCTAGGGCAGAAGAGGGGTTCACTCACCAATCCGACGGGCGCAGCGGGTAGCCACCCGGAGCAGACCTACCTCCCCGCAAGAAGGCATGCTGCTGGCCAGGCCACTGGACAGGTGAACCAGTCACTGGGCTCTAGTGGGTTTTAGCCACTGGCGGCCCGCACGGAACGGGCGCTATGCGGCGGGCCCCCCTAAGGGGGTTCGCATAGTGTTGGCCGGACTGGGGAAAGATTAGGATTCAAGACATCCTCTATACCACCAGCCAGCTTCTTGATAGCAGTCTTCCTTAGATGAATCTTCAGGGGACCGCTGCTCCCATAGGGAACCAGGTCTACTCCTTGCACTAGGCAAATAAAAACTGATGTGCTGTACAGAGCAGGGGGATTATATGCTAAGGCGAGGACGGCCCCCTGGGAGGGGCCAACCTATACCTTTGTTTGTTTTGCCTAGGCTACTCCTAGTAGGATGAGCATAACCCAACACTAGCAAGGGTGCTTACAATGATCAGCTTTTTTTATTTATGTAAAATCGTTATCCCAAAAGGAAACAGGAGCAGTTTTAACTGCTCATAAAGAATTAGCTGGATTTTGGCTTCAATGTATGAATGTATTTAATTTTCAGCTAGTACATTACTCCCCTTCTCCCAGACTGACAATGCTGCTGTCCAAAGGTGACCCCTGTGCTAATTCATCCAGAGTGGGGACACCAGATCACCAGGTGAAAACTAAAGGCCAAAATTATTGCAGCCAAAACGTCTAATGATTGGTAAGCTGCAATATATTATATTTTTGGTTTTGGGTGTAATGCTTTAATTGTCAGTAAAAACTGTTCAGTGTTTTAGGTGTGCATATATCAGTATACATTTATTTCTTTTGAGCTTTAGGCCTCATACACACAGGCGTTTTGTAATGCCACGTTTTTGGGCGTTTTTTGCTGCTCTCCATGTTATTCAATAGCCCTCTAAAACGTTGAAGTTTTTGAGCAGTAGAGGGCGTCGGCGTTGGTGAGCTGTAGCTAGAACGCGGGACCAGTGCATTCTGAAGCTGCGGTGATCCCACTTGCGGCGCGACTTGTGTGCAAGGCTCTTCGATCTGGCATGGATTTTAAGAGGAGCCCCAACGCCGAAAAAAACGGCGTAGGGTCCCCCAAAAATTCATACCAGGCCCTTATCCGAGCACGCAGCCTGGCAGGCCAGGAAAGGGGGTGGGGACGAGTAAGAGCCCACCCCCCTCCTGGACCATACCAGGCCGCATGCCCTCAACATGGGGAGTATGGGTGCTTTGGGGCCCCCCACCCCAAAGCACCTTGTCCCCATGTTGATGGGGGCAAGAGCCTCATCCCGACAACCCTGGCCTTTGGTTGTCGGGGTCTGCGGGCGGGGGCTTATCGGAATCTGGAAGCCCCCCACCCTATGTAAATGAGTATGGGGTATATCGTACCCCTACCCATTTACCTGGGGGAAAAAAGTGTACAAAAAAAAAACACTACACAGCTTTTTAAAATATTTTATTAAATCCGCTCAGGCATCTTCTCCCCTCACTTCTCCCTCATCTTCTTTCTTCGGCTCTTTTGCGGGGTCTTCTGTCTCCTGAGGGGTCTTCTGCGGGGTCTTCTGCTCTTTTGCTATTTTGCCGCTGTCTCCCCGGCTAGCTTCTCCTGCCGCTGCTTCTTCTTCTTCTTCTTCTGGAGATGTTGACTTGTCGCTCTCTTCCACTCGAATGCCGGGTCCATGCTGCGCGGTTGCCTTATATTGGCATGGGGCGGGGCCACACGATGATGTCATCGTGAGCCCCACCCTCATGATGTCACATCCTGGGGTGGGGCATCACATCGCAGCCCCGCCCCAGGATGTGACATCATGGGGGTGGGGCTCACGATGACGTCATCATGTGGCCCCACCCCATGCCAATATAAGGCAACCGTGCAGCACGGACCCGGCATTCGAGTGGAAGAGAGCGACGAGTCAACATCTCCAGAAGAAGAAGGGAGAAGCTAGACGGGGAGACAGCGGCAAAAGAGAATAAGACCCCGCAGAAGACCCCTCAGAAGACAGAAGACCCCGCAAAAGAGCCGAAGAAAGAAGATGAGGGAGAAGAGAGGGGAGAAGATTCCGGAGCGGATTTAATAAAATATTTTAAAAAGCTGTGTAGTGTTTTTTTTATAGGGTGGGGGGCCCGGCATCTGGGGGCCCCCTTATTAAAGGGGGCTTCCAATTCCGATAAGCCACCGCCCGCAGACCCCGACAACCAACGGCCAGGGTTGTCGGGAAGAGGCTCTTGTCCCCATCAACATGGGGACAAGGTGCTTTGGGGTGGGGGGCACAGTGCCCCTCCTGCCCCAAAGCACCCATACTCCCCATGTTGAGGGCATGCGGCCAGGAGGGGGGGCTGCTTGCTCGTCCCACCCCCTTTCCTAGCCTACCAGGCTGCGTGCTCGGATAAGGGTCTGGTATGGATTCTGGGGGGGACCCTACGCCGTTTTTTCGGCGTGGGGGCTCCTCTTAAAATCCATGCCAGATCGAAGAGCCTTGTATGCTATTGGAGGGGAACCCCACGCAAATTTTTTGCGGGGGGTCCCCTTTAAGACACCTTGCACACAAGTCGCGCCGCAAGTCGGATCACCGTGATCCGACTTCTGGTGCGGCTTCTATTCAAATCAATGGGTTCCCATAGGGAACCATTGATTTTGAATAGAGGCAGAAAACGCTGCTGAAAGCTAGCGTGAAAAAACGTGCATTGACGTCAATGCAAAACGCTGAGAAAAACAGCAATTTTTTTCCCTGACGTCAGGCCCGGCGTTTTGCTTATTTTTTTGCAAACGCCCGTGTGTATGAGGCCTAAGTGTTAGGCAGCTTACACTTATATCATACATCTACAATTGGCTAGTTCTCTTTTATGAAGTGAAATTATATGAATTGTATTTGCAGCACTTACCACCACAGGAGCCGCTTGATCTCCATGTGTTCTGCCACGACGCTTTAAACTGCTCGATCCCCACTGACACACCTGGTTATAGGTTGAAGGCCTCTAACACCTGTCTAACTCAAGCATTAGTACCACTACCACTCTATAACTATAATTTGATGTTAGATAGCTTTATTATGGCAAGACAGTTAAACAATGCAGGACTGAACACATTTAAGATGCAGTAGTAGATAATGTGAACCAAAAGCGTAACTAGAACCCTCAGGGCCCCAGTGCAAGAAATTATGAAGGGCCCCGCTGGCCCCCAACCGGGGGCCCTTCCCACTGATCCTGGGCCCTTTACTCCCATTGTGGGACTATTTATTACAGTCCTGCAGTGGGCCACCTTCCTGCTGTTTTGGGGCAAGTGCGACCTTTGCAACCCTGGTAGTTCCATCATTAGTGTCAGTATTTTTTTTTTATCTTGTTGGGGTTTTTTTTAATAGTATTATTATTTTACCTTTTTTTTAACAAATTTATTTTTTTATTATCTTTTACATATTTTTTTAGGACCCTCATTGGGGAAATTTGGTGAAATATCAGGTGTCTAAATAGACCACTAATGTCTCACATTTGAGACATTTAAATGGACTGAGGACAGATTCCTCATTCCCTTTCTCTGTAGCCTCAGCTGCACAGAATGAATGAACAGGAATAGGTCTGTACAGAGCTTCCCGTTCATTCATAAATACAAGTTTACTATACCCCAGCTGTGAATGAATAAAAAAAAAATTGATCACTGACTCTATTCCTTAAGATAAGGAAGGGGCCAGTAAACTACACATTTACTGGCTTCTTCCCCACTCTCCATCCTGACAACCCCCTCAGCAGCCGGTGAGAGGTGGAAGGGAGGAAACCTGGCAGGGCTGCGGGGGGGGTGGGGGGTCAGGGAAAGACACAGAAGCCCAGGGCAGCAGGACAGTGATGGGGAGGCAACAGGAGCGGCATGTGGAGGAATCGACGCCCTCTATTTATTTTCTTCCTGCAGCCGCTGAATGTCTGCGGGAGGGAGAGAAAGGAAAGCGGGCATTCAGCGGGTGGCTGCATGGAGAGATCGGTTCCTGTACATGCCGCTTCCCCCATTAAGGTGGCGCACAGGCCCCGTTACCTACACCCCTAATGAACACTGACCCAATTTTAACTGATGCAGAACAGGTTAAATGTAACAATATTAACTGCCCCCCCCCGAAAAAAAATAATAAACTTCATTGTGTGCACACTACGCATACAGCTACAGCCCATATAGTTCCACTTTGTAGTTTTGCTCACCACTCCTGGCATACACTTACACTTACCTGGGCCCATACACTTACTTACATACTCTGGACCTGGCGGTCAGTTGTCCCTGAAGACTCAGTCCTCACAATTGGGTCCTCCCGATCAGGTCCTCACAGTCAGGTCCTCATTGATCTGGGCACACACGGCAATGGGGCTCGTCAGCTCTAGTCCCATCACTGAGGAAGTCCTTTTAGTGGCTCAGTCCCCAAGTTCTCTGTTGTAGACACAGGCACCCAAGTGGTGGGTCTGCACTCTCTGATCACTGCACTACAAAAGCTCTGGAACTAGTCTGTACAGCTCAGCTTCCTCCTTCAAAAGTCCTAGATCTCTCCAGAATTGCCAAGGAAAAGTTCTGTTTCTCCTCCTCTGTAATGCCAGGGAATTGTGAGCCTTGTAGTTCTGCATCCCATCCATTTGCATTGTGCAGCGTTCTGTCAGGACTACATTTTCCAGTGTTTTATGCACTGTTGTCTGGCAAGTCCTCTCTGCTGCTGATTAGCTCATAGTCACTGCTGCCAGGAGGGAGGGCAGGAGCAAGCAGGGGATTTTACATATCCTGCTCTGGCGCAGTGCAGCCGTGGCAGGGGGAGAAGAAACCCCACAACTGCACAATCACAGGAGCCCTGGCTATACACAGGCAGGAGAAGAAAGGAGCTGAGTGGGCTCACTATCATTCAACCTGCTCCACATAGCAGTCCAGTGGGCAGGGGGTGAGTAAAAGGAAAGCAAGCGCAGCCAGCTCAGCACCTGGCTACACATTGTATTTTCTCAGGTACTATCAGGTATTTGATAGGCAGCTTTCACCAGATATCATCCAATATTTAGAGCCCTTTCACACTGGGCAGGCAGGGCTTTAGCGGTAAAGTGCCGCTAGCTTTAGCGGTGCTTTACCGCTGTTATAGCGGCCTTTTGGTTATTCGGGCGGCAGCGAGGCACTTTTAATCCCCAAGGAGGGGTTAAAAGCGCCGGCGTGCTGCGCTTCTGAATCGGTTTTTAGCCACTTTGGAAGCGCTGTCCATTCATTTGAATAGGCAGTGGCGTTCTGGGAGCGGCGTATACACCACTCGCAAACCACCCCAAAAATGCTGCTTGCAGGACTTTTTCTAAAGTCCTGCAAGCGCACCGCCCCAGTGTGAAAGCGCTCAGACTTTCACACTGGGGTGGATTAGGGGGTGGTTTTCAGGCGCTTTACAGGCATATTCTTAGCACTAAAGCGCCTGAAAACCGCACCAGCGTGAAAGCGGTTTTAATAAGTAGAAGTCGATATTCAAACATTTTCATTTCATAATTCAAGTGAAATCTAAAAGGACCTCTATACACTATTGTTCTTTGTATTCACTTGATAACAACCAACTTCTCAAAAAAAACAATATATTAGTTCATAATCTTGCTGAAAAATGTAATCATTTGGTGTCTTTTTATGTCTCTTGTGAACTGCATTAACAAGATGTCCCCTCTGAAGTTTCCAGTTCTGTTTAATTCACTCTCTGGAATTCAGAATAAGGCCCTGGACAATCCAGGGGCTAGAGGGTAACAAGTTTGTTATAACCTTGTGTGAGGGGCAGATTCAACTCATGAGACCTGCATAAAAACGTAAAAAATATCACCTTTGGTAGAGTTGGCCTTGTACAAAGAATGGATCATTTATCCTATTTTTAGCTATTTTATTATATTTTTGTGCAAATAATACTCCATATATAAATGCATGAACGTCATTAAGTCTTTTTTCTTTAAGAACATGCTCCATAATACAGTATAATGCTTTAAAGTTACATCTACATCTGCGCCAGCAATATCCTGTACGTCATGTTGTGTTTGTAGGCTGAAACAGTTTCCATGACAAGCACTTTACAGATGTAATATAAGATGTTTTGAATTAAAGACATCATTGACGTGTGTAACTGACTAGTTCTATTTGTACACTGATGCACTGCTTGATACATATGCCATACACTAACATACACAACACAGACGTCTGCTGTAGAAAATAAGACATTTGCATTTGTTAATCTACCATGTAGTACCGCATTGCATTCCTAAAAAAAAATGTAATATCACTTTATCAAAAATATAATATACCGTACTATTGGCTCCGGCCACATTTTCAAAGATACATGTCAATAATCGTTTAAACCTCTGTAGTTGCTGTATCTGTCCCAGTTGTTTAACTTGCTTAAAGTGTATGTAAACCTTAGCAAATAACTTCTCATATTTGCTCCATTATGATCTATTAACCACTTGCCGACCAGCCACCATCATTATACTGTGGCAGGTCGGCTCATTCCAGTGAATCGCCGTAGCTGTACGTCGGCACGGGAATGAGCTTTTGTGGGCACTTGCATGTGCGCCCACTGGCCAGCGGGGGATCCAATCAGCGGGTGGGGCGGACTTAATGTCCACTGGCCACCCCCAATCATTCCCTGCAGTGACAGAACGGGGATCTGCCTGTGTAAACAAGGCAGATCTCCATTCTGACAAGGGAGACCACACAGGTCCTGTCTTTCTGCTATGCTGGGAACATGGATCTGTGTGTGTCCCCAGGCATCCCATCCCGTATACAGTTAGAACACATTTAATCCTTTGATCACCCCTGATTTTAACCCCTTCCCTGCCAGTGTCATTAGTACAATAACAGTGCATATTTTTAGCACTGATTACTGTAATAATGTCACTGGTTCTCAAAAAAGTGTCAAAAATGTCAGTTCGATGTCCTATCTGTCCGCCGCAATGTCACAGTCCAGCTACAAATCGCAGGTCACCGCCATTACTAGTAAAAAAAAAATAATAATAAAAATGCCATAAATCTATTCCCTATTTTGTAGACGCTATAACTTTTGCCCAAAAAAATGGCCTGGTCATTAACCAGTCCAGGTTCGTGCTATAGCCGAAAGACGGCTACAGCGTGGATCTGAATTTCCCGGCGGATGATGCATACTAGCCCATTATGATTCTACTTTTCAGGGGATTGTAGAGGAAAGTAAACCCAATCTGGGTTTACTTCCTCTTTAAAAGCTGATTGGCTACCATGCACAGCTGCACCAGATTTTGCACTTTTCAGTTTTAGTAAATCAACCCCATAGTCTTTTATTGAGTTGAGGTCTGGGGCTTTGGCAAAAAAATGCCAAAAGTTCCTAAACTCAGATTTAGGAGCAGCAGCCTACAAGAGGCCTTAGGGTAACATAGATTCATAGCTAGGAAGATAAATAGATGGGCATATGAGTCAGATTGAATGACTGTTCTATGTAATTTACTAGTTTTTTACAGAATACATCCATTATACTGTATTCCTTGGAAAAACACATTTATAAGCACAGTTACAATGTGTGCCTCCAAAAGACTTGCTGTTCCTTTTGAAAAACACACAGACTCTGTTGTGCCAGTTACCTGAAGCAACAAAACTGAATCAGCTCCAGGTGTACTTTCAAAACTAAATGTTCTTTCTGGCCATGTGTCAGATCTGACTTTAGAAACTGTTTTTCAGATTTAATGAATTTATTGCCTTTTTCCTAATGAAATAAGGCGATCCCTTAAATATTTAAGATGACATAACGGAAAATCAAGCATCCACATAACCTCCAGTAAAAAAGGAAATCCTACCACAAAGATTTGTGCCATTTTGGTCTATCGTTATGTGTGGATGCCCTTAAAGTGTTACTAAACCCACAACAGGAAAATCTGTCAGTATATGCAGAATAGCATGCTTGCTATACTTACTGTGTAACTTAAGGGGTTAATCCTCTGTATTGTGTAAAAAGGCTGTTTGATCTTGTATGGCCAGATACTTCCTTCTTGCCCTGTCTACTATATTAGACTATACTATACTATACTACATTCATGCTCTGTTTGAGCTTCCTGTTTCACATGGACACAGACTACAGTGCATTTCTAGAGGCAGTGATTGTTTATTTGTGAACTGAGCATGTCATTGGCAAAGCACCAATCAGCTCTGGCTGGATTGGGGGTGAAGGGTCACTGATTCAAAGGAAGTTTCATCATCAGAGAGTGCAATCTCCTCCTATATGAACGCTGGGGAAGTCCTGGCTCCTTGCAGCTTATCACCTGACTGCAACATACAGATGAAAAAAGGTATATAGCAGCAGTATATTGATATAAAAAGAAAATTTAGAAGCTGTGTGCACTGTGTGGGGGGTGGGGGGGGATTGTTTTTATATTGCTGGGTTTAGTAACACTTTAACACCGTACTCTAGGCTGATATATAAGGAACAGATTTTTATTAATACGTTATCAAATATGTTTTTACATGTAAATAGCTTAGGTACCTGAACTTGACATGGAATTTTCTTCCTGCAATCAAAAGTACAGCAAAGCTCAGACTAGGAGAGGAAGAAGCAGCACAATGAGCCAATCAATTGTGTATCACATTGTTTGCCTGGAAATCAGATTTTACAAGACACCATCATCGGGGGACCCTTTCCAAGACACTGTCACTTTTCCCTGCATGGGCAAGGTAACAGTTTCTTGTTAAAGAGCCCCCCAACTCTCATATATTTAATTTATCTTTACAGTTTCTTGCTCTTTCACATTCAGTGGGATTGCTCAGCATAGGACTTTTTTTGTTTATGTTTTAGTAAAGGTTTATTGAACATTTTCAGTACAAGACAGGGTACAGAAACAGTATAGTGTGTTGGAGTTTGACCCCCATATATTGAACTTATGTGCAAATGTATGCTTTTTTACACAAAGTGGTAAATTAATAAGATATTTCTAATCTGTGTTTGTCACCGGAAATGGCCAGTCCGGTGTATATAACCAATGAGAAAAAACTTGACCCCCATATATTGAACTTATGTGTAATCCTTTGCAGTTTTTCTTGCTCTTCCACAGTCGGTGGGAATTCCCAGCACTCCTGGGCATGGATGAGCATGTGACCTGCCTCTTTTTACCAGTGCCCAAAACTAGCAGCCAATCCCTAGGTCTGAGCACTGTCACACCGGGGGAATTACATCAACGCTCCCCCAGATTGCTGTCACAGAGAATCTCAACATCAGCTGCAATGGAGCAAGGAGGTGAGTGGTAGTGCAGATAAGGGAATTGGGGATGCCCTTTCCAGAGACACAGACACTTTGCCCTGCATGAACAGGAAGCCTGTGTTTTTCTTTTATCCATATGACAATGGCTTTAAGTGTGTACAATATGGGCAATAACATAGAAGAGGCATTCACCTGTGCAGGAACTGCAGTTATTCCCAGACTAACAAGACAAGATGTGGTCACGGCTGCGACACTCTCCAAACTTGAGAAAAAGGTTTCATGGGCCTCCGGCTCCAGCTTTTTCTGTTGGCTAATGCAATGCGACATTTTTCAGTTTCTATTAGTGGCAATTGCTCTATGTTTCTGCTGCATTTTTATCTATGGTGCAAAAAGAAAAATTAGAAAGAAGATTAAAATGAAGATTTGACCATAATGTATCCTAACATGTGCTAAGACCAATGCCCAGTGCAAAGTCTTATCTGATTTTTCTACACAAAAATGATTTTGATTCATGTTCAAATCATAAGACTCCCGGAAAAGTTACCAAAACTTAAGAATCTAAACCACTTTAAGACCGGTATTTAAAATCCCCTTCCTATCCATCTGTTTTACAGCTTTCAACACTTTGCTTGATACTTTGACAATTACTCGGTCATGCAACACTGTACCCAAATCAATTTAACATAATTTTTTATATTTTTTTTGATACAGATAGAACTTTCTTTAGGTGGTATTTAGTGACCACTGAGTTTTATTTTTTAGTATGTAAAGGGAAAAAACTATTTACTTTAGTTTCTGCTATTCAACTTTGCAAATAAAGAACATTTCTTCAAAAATGTAGGCCAAATTGTATTCTGCTACCTTACTTCAGTAAAAAAAATATGTCTATTATTTAGTGCAAAAGTTATAGAGTCTGGTATATTTATTTGAAATTTAACAATCCATGTACCAACTGCCAATCTAATTTCTTAAGACGCTAACAGTACAAACACCTCCAAAATGTTTGGAAAGTAGACATGCCAGGGCTTTTTGTTTTTTGTTTTTTTGTTGTAACAGGTAAACACATGTCAAGCTATTTAGTAAGAGGCATGGTGAGTTTCTTTGAATTTTTATTTTTTTGCCACAATATTTTAGAAAAATAAAAAAAAGTAAATAAAATTGACTTATTTCACAAAGTGTTCAGTTAAACAAGTTATTTCTTGGTCATGTCATTGACATAGTTACAACTATGCACTAAAAACACATTCTTCTACTTCTTCTGAATATGAGAAAACCCTGTGACAAGTTTTTGTTCTCTAAATGCATAAAGGGGCCCAAAATCCAAGGACCTTCAGGCTTTCAAGATGCATAATCAAAGCATTGATTTCCTAACAACCTATCACATTTTTGAGTCCCAGAAATGCCAGGACAGGAGAAACGCCCACAAAATGGCCACATTTTGCAAGTTAGACCTTCCTACATATTTACTTATAGGCATGGTGAGTATTTTAAAAATCACATTTTTTGCTACAAGTTTTTGAAAAATGAGGGGATAATGCAAATGTATGCTTTTTTACACAAAGTGGTAAATTAATAAGATATTTCTAACACACAGCGTGGGCATACTTAAAATTACACACAAAGCAAATTCTGATACTCCCCCTAAGTATGTAGATATGCTATATGCAAGCCCAGCTGCATAAAGGGGCCCAAAATCCATGGAGCACTTTAGGCTTTCATATGTAACTAATCTTCTGACTACCTATCACAAGTTTGGAGACCCTGGAGTGGCAGGACAATATAAACACCCACAAAATGACAACATTTTGAAATGTAGACCATCCCAGGATATTTTTAGTGGCATAGTGAGTCTTTTTAAGATTTTATTTTTTTCCACAACATTTTGGAAATGCAGAAAGAAAATGTAAATGTATTTTTTTACACAAACATATAAATTAGTAAGATATTTCTAACACACAATATGGTCATACATATAATTACACCCCTGAAAACATTCTGCTACTCCTCTAGAGTATAGGGATACCACACGTGTGAGACTTTTTTGGAGTGTATCAGCATAGAGGGGATCAATATCCAAGAAGCACCTTTAACCTCCCTGGCGGTATTCCCGAGTGTGGCTCGGGGTAGAATTTCAGTACCATTAGCGTTAACCCCGAGCCACACTCGGCATTGCATCGCTGGATGCTGTAAGAGATTGCTTACCTTGTCCCTAGGATCCCGCGATGCATTCCCGCAGTGTACGGCGGCCGGATCTTCCTCCTGATGCTCTGTGCCCTGGCTTCCGTTCCCTGCGAGCGACGCGACGCAGGGAGGCGGAACCGGCGGCAAATTCAAAATGTATAAAACACAAACACACTGATACATTGTAATCCTATTGGATTACATTACTAAATAAAATAAATTGACCTTGCTTTGCCCCCCAGTGCTTTCTCCAGTGCCCTTGCCTACAGTTTTACTGTACTTTGTGTCAGCAAACTGCAGAACGACCATGGCATCAAAAAAGCACGCCTCCACCTCAAAAGCGGTATATGACCTGCTGGAAAACAGTGACAGCGATACAGAATCGCTTGCAGAATTGACTGATAGCGATTCGTGGGGAAGTTCGTCATCAGACACAGAAAGCGATTTCAGCGATGATCCTGCGACTGTGCCCAGCGATGTGCGGACTTGGTGCTCGATTGACTGTAGTACAGAGCACTTACCGCCCCCAAGATGTCCCTTCACTGGAGCACCAGGCATCAAAGTGGATGTTGAGGATGAAAACCCCTTAGCATACCTCCAACTCTTTTTGACCGATGAGGTTATTGAAAAAATTGTTATGGAGACGAATCGGTACCAGGAGCAACAAGCTGCTATGCGTCAGAGGTTTTCAAGGAGCAGAAAGTGGGAACCCGTGACAAAAGAGGACATCTGGAAGTTTCTTGGCCTAATCATTCTGCAGGGAGTGGTGGGGAAACCCCTGCAGAAGTGGTACTGGACAACCAACAAATTACTGGCCACTCCTTTTTTTGGCACGGTAATGTCAGAGTACACATTTTCTCTTATAATGAAGTATTTGCACTTTGCAAACAATGACGAATTTGATGAGACTTCTCATCCAGCTCCAAAACTCAAAAAGATTTGGGAGGTTTATCAAATTATTCTGAAACATTTCCAGCAGACCTATGTACCCGACAGAGACATTAGTATTGACGAAAGTCTGATGGCCTACAAAGGAAGAATCAGCTGGATCAAGTATATGGCGTCTAAGAGAGCACGATTTGGCATCAAATCATTCATGTTATGTGAATCCAGCTCTGGTTATATATGGAATTCGGTCCTATACACCGGGAAAGGAACCAAATTCAATGAACGATTCAGCAATTATGGAATGGCTACCACTTCGGTTCTTACTTTGATTGAGCCATTGCTGAATCAGGGCTACTGTGTAACCACAGACAATTTTTATACTTCTCCAGAACTTTATGAGTTCCTTGTGCACAACAAGACGCATGGTTATGGGACAGTTCGGGCTAACCGGCGTGACATGCCGCCAACCTTTGGCAATAAAAAGCTCAAGGCAGGAGAAATAGTTGCCTGGCAAAAAGGCAAAATGATGGCACTGAGATGGCGCAACAAAAAAGATGTGTGCCTTATGAGTACGATTCACAACACCACTACTGTCAAGGTGAACACAAAAGGTGGTAAAGATGTAATGAAACCACAAGTTGTCATGGATTACAACAATACAATGGGAGGTGTGGATAGATCTGACCAGGCCATGACATTCTATCCAGCGATGAGAAAACAACAAAAAAAAATTACAAAAAAATATTCCGGCATCTTCTGGAACAGTGTTTGTGGAACGCATTCATTCTGCTAAAAAAAAAGAGTGACAAGCCGGTTGTTCATGCGGACTTTGTTTGAAAAGTTGCGGAACTTATATTTCTCAAGCACCAAACACCTACGACCGTAAATAGATCTGGACGTCGTGCTGCTGGCGTTGTGAACCCAGAACGCTTGAGTGGTCGGCATTTTATGGACCACATTCCACCAACGGAAAAGAAGGCTGCACCCACAAGGATGTGTGTGGTTTGCTGCTCTAAGCGTGACAACACTGGAAGGAAAATGCGAAAAGAAACCCGCTACTATTGTCCCGATTGTGACATTGGACTTTGTGCTGTACCATGTTTTAAAATTTTCCATACCCGGGACATTTACTGAAGCAATATGACTACTAATATTGCATCCTTGTTTGACCAAAAAAAAATGTCAGTGTTTTTGAGTATATTATTTACTAAAATGTATTGAATAAAAAGCATTATAATTATATTATTATTTGTTATTATTTATAGTTTTTTTACCCAAGATGTCTACTAGACTGTTGTTTGGACAGAATTAAGTGAGTTATTCCTAAGAATTACAAGCCTAAAATCTAAAACGCCAAATTTCCATGCAAAATAATGGTACCGCTTTCAGCACCAAAAATTTGAAGTAATCATACCGCCAGGGAGGTTAAGCTTGCAAGGGGCCTAAATTAAGCTTCTATTTTCCTGACTACCTATCACATTTTTGGAGTCCCTGAAGTGCCAGGAATGTGGGGAAAAACTCACATAATGACCGCATTTTGGATAGCAAACACCTAAAAGTATTTTTAAAAGGCATAGTGAGCAGTTTGAATATTTCATTTCTTGGCATACATTTTTGGAAATCAAAGAAAGAAAACATATTTTTTTTATACAAATTTGTCAAGTAATAAGATACTCCTAACATACAGTATGGCCATACTTAGAATTACACCCTAAAACCCATTTTGCTACTCCTCTTGAGTATAGAGATACAAGATATGTGAGTCTTTTTCGCAGCCTAGTCACAGGGAAAAATCCATCTTCAGGCTTTCAACAGACATAAATTACACAGCTAATTTTCTGATCTATCACATTTTTAGAGGCCCTGGAGTGCCAGGACAGTAGTAACACCCACAAAATTACCGCATTTTGGACAGTTGTAAATTATGGTATTTAAAATTACACCCCAAAACACATTCTGCTACTCCTTCGAAGTATGGGGAACACTGCACTGGTGTAGCAGTCATCATAACCACTATTGTTGGCTGCATTAGCTCTGCTGAATCTGTACTGATGTAGCAGCAATAAGGGACACTGTTGATAGTAGCAGTGCCTCTTGTGACACTGGCACTGGTGTGTCTAGCAATGAGGAACATTTTTTCTGGTTGCACTGGTTTGGTGACACTGTGACTGACGTGGCAGTGATCAAGAGCACTGTTGCTGGCTTACACTGGTTTTGTGACACTAAGACGGATATAGCTAGTAATCAGGCACACTGTTGCTGACTTAATACTCTCTAAAGACGATGGGACTGGTGTGACTACCAATCAGGATAACGGTTGCTGACTTACACTGGTCTGGCGACAGTGGAACTGATGTAGTGGCAATCAGAGACACTGTTGCTGAATGCGCTGTCTCTGGTGACACTGTGGCTAGTGTGGCAGGGATCAGGAACATTGTTGCTGGCTGCACTGGTCTGATGGCAGTGGAACTAGTGTGGCGACGTTTAGGACCATTGTCGCTGGCTACAGTGGTCTGGTGTGGTAGCGATCAGGAACACTGTTGCAGGGTGCACAGGTATGGTGACACTGTACTGGTGTGGTGATGATCAGGAACACTGTGGCTGTTTGCACTGTTCTGGTGACATTGTACGGGTGGCTAATAATCAGGGACACTGGCTGGCTGCACCGGTATGGTGACACTGTACCGAAGTGACTAGCGATCAGGGACAGTGTGGCTGGCTACACTGGTATGTGCACACTGTGGACATAGCAATTGCAGAGCATTCCACTGCACATGCTAGATGGTGTGCAGGAGCACCGCAGAGGGTAGATCACTTTAAAACAGCCTTCCGCCCTCAGGCAGCAACCACTTGGCTCTTTTTACAGCAGTCAGATGGCAAATGGTTAACTAGGCATGAATTTTATTGATGAAAAATTGTCCATTGTATTGAATTGTCTTTGTTACAAAAACATATGTAAGCAAACCACATTATATGCTCATTTTTTATGGGCATACATGTAATCTCCATCTACCAATATAGTTTGAGGCATTAAACAAAGTACTCCTTGTATTTAAGTGGCCATGCAACATAAGCCCCTTATAAATTTAGTAAAACTTCTGCCTCTTCTGTGAAAAGAATCTTACTGATAGTTCTCACATTTAAAGTGTATTTATTGTCAAAAATGTAAATCAAATATTCATTATAACATTGAATTCAGTTATTTCTAGTCTACTCCCATTAATCTGAATGTTCTTGAAGTTTGAAAACTTACTTTTTGACACATAGAGGGTTATTTACTAAAACTGGACAGTTCAAAATCTGGTGCAGCTCTGCATAGAAACCAGGTTTCATTGTCAAAGCTTAATTAACCTCAGCTCCAGAAGGATTTACCCCCTACCTGACCAGAGCACTTTTTGCGATGCGGCACTGTGCTGCTTTAACTGACAATTGTGCGGCCGTTCGACGTTGTACCCAACAAAATTGACTCCTTTTTTTTCCCACGAATAGAACTTTCTTTTGGTGGTATTTGATCACCTCTGGGTTTTTTTTTATTTTGCACTATAAACATAAAAAGAGAACCTTTTGCTATAATAAATATCCAAAATTTCTTCCTCAGTTTAGTTCGATATGTATTCTTTTACCTACTTCAGGTAAATAAAATCGCAATAGGCGTATATTGATTGGGTTGCGCATATGTTATCGTGTCTACAAACTATGGTAATATTTATGGCATTTTTATTATGTTTGTTTTACTAGTAATGTCAGCGAACTGCGTTTTCTATCGGGACTGCGACATTGCGGCGGATAGATCGGACACTTTTGCCACATTTTTGGGACCAATGACATTTATACAACGATCAGAGCTTTAAATATCCACTGATTACGGTATAAATATCACTGGCAGGTAAGGGGTTAAACTGTAGGGGGCGATCAAGGGGTTAAGTGTGTTCCCTCACTGCGTTCTAACTGTGTGGGGGCTGGGCTGGCCGGGGCATGACAGATCTAACTGTTCCTGATCACATGGCCCTTGACAGAATAGGGATCTTCTGCGTTTACATCAGCGGATCACCGTTCTGCCTCTTTAACAGGCGATCGCGGGTCGCTGGTGGACATCAAGTCCGCCCAACCCATGGGCATGCTCCCGCCCGCAACTGCACCTGCGCGAGCCGCCATGCAGCTATGGCGATTCCTGCAGGAGAGCCGACCTGCCACCTCATAACGATGATGGCTGGCCGGCAAGTGGTTAAACAAGCTGAAGAGCTTGACCCAGACCGCAAACAGCCAAAGATACTACTGTAGGTTGCATGACCACAGTCAAAAGAGCAAAGGAGGTTTTTAGGAGGGCATCAAACTTCTTGTCCACAGAGTCTTTAAAGACCAGGATATCCTCAATCATAACCATTAGAAATTTGTTGAGGCAGAAAATAGCCTGATCCACCACCAACATTTCCCTCTTCTAGTGGTAAGCCTCCTCAACAAGTTACTGCTACGCAAACTGCATAGTAGGAGATGACATATTGTGAGGCTGTGGCCAGTCCTCATATAGAACATTCTTTAAGATTAGATGGACCTGGAAAAGTCTTAGTAGGATTCTGGATGAGGGTGAAGACCCCATACTGATGACTTTAGGCTCTGAATAAGTGTGTACTGATTCCACCAGAGCCGTAACATGTTTTTCAGCTTGGCAGAGATCATGGCTGTCTGATTTCTTCCCTGGAAGAGTCCTCATAAACTGAGAGATTTTCCTCCATTCCTCATCCAATAGAGAGAGGTCATCCATCATCTCAGGACACTGACAAAAAAAAATGTGAAGATTGCTGAGAGTGGAGAGGTTAATATGGGCTGCCCGAAAATTCTATTTTCTCGGGGCCCTGTCAATTCAAGGGGCCATGAATAAAGGGGCCTGTTCCCTGTACTACACCATTAAGAAATAACAAGTACAGTGATTAACAAAATAAAACATAAGAAACAGGTGTGAAGATACAAAGCACAATGACTTGGATAACCTTAACTCTATTATTACAGTGCAATTGACTAAAAAAACTAAATATAGTTGAAGCCCTTTCCTTTAGGCTACTTTCTCTATTTCTTTGCTGATACAGAAATAAAAATAATAAGGAAAAAAGGTGTTGTCAACCAAAACAACCAAGCAGCAGACATATTCAATATCTGACTTTAATTTATCATATTGGCAATAATTGTCAATGGAGCTTTTATTAACCCGCTGCAGCTATAATTGTCAAACACGCAATCCTGCAAGCACGAAGTGTGAAACTAGATTCATTGTGATACAGTAATCCCAAATCTGGATTAAGACCTTTGCAGTGCATTACTGTATGCATATTAACATGTTTTATGTTGCATGTGCATTAGGATAAGGCAGTTCAACTGCTGCCAGTGCATCACAATAGACTTTAACATGCTTGCACCTTTTATTTTTCAGAGCACCATAATGCACAGATGGTTCACACCTGTGTGGTCGTGCATTAAAACACAGCTTCACGGCGGTTCAATTGGGATATGTGTTTGAGTGCCCCTTAAAATGAATGGTACCACAACACACCACAGGTTGTGTGTTATCATGCACTGAGTTAATGCTTGCTTTTACCTAGCCTACCGCAATGTGAAAATGTAAATTTGACAAAACAGTAATTACATCATTAGCATATGTATCCATTCACAGTGGTTTGCATTGGGTAACTTGGGTTTGCAAATAGCATTTGAAAATTGTTCTGTGTAAACCAATTTGCCCATCAGCAGTGCATCATGTTTTATATGGATGAAATATAATGTTATACAGACTTGTTTGATTTAGGGGGGAAAAAAATCGAATTTCTTAAAGAAAAAAATAGAATACTTCCTGCATTCCCCTTAACATTTGTATGACAGTGGCATATATGACAGAGTATGTGCTATTAACACTTTCAAGTACTTTAAAATTTGCCAGTGTTAAGTTGACATCAAAATGGCTTTATAGGTAATGATGTCCTCAAAAGACTTTCAAAAGAAAAAAATATTTGATACTCAAACAGAGTTTTGGAATGCTTTCCTTGGCTTATTTTGGAACTGTGAATGTTTGCCAAGAATTCGGCGTATGCTCAGTGCAATAGCAGATTAACAAAACTGGAGATACTAGTGAAAAGTGACTGAGGAATGTACTGAGCTCCTGTGTTTAAACACTTTGCTAGTATCATGGGATGGAGGAATTCTAAGGTCAGATATTTGGAACGAGTGCTGGATGCTTTGCCATGGTAGATTGGAAGGCTTGTATTACGCTTCGATTAAGTGGCCAGTTATACTTTTCATCAGATACGCTATGGAGATAGCAACCAGTAAATCAATGATGATCATTGGTCTTGGTCCAATCATCTCTATTTCTCTCTTGAGACTACAAGGTGGTGAAAGAAGATAGCAGTATTTGTATTACATTTTAAACCAGCACAGATCATAAGTATACAGCTCTTTCCCAGGCAAGCTGAGACTCTAAGCAAGGCATGGGTTATAATCATTCCATTCCCCGGATCCACAAGTGTGCCAGGAAGCTAACATGATATGCATTCACAATAATATGTTTTTCTCAGATGGCGAGATTGTTACAATGTACAATGCTGACAAAGAATTGCAGAAACAGAGCTTTCATTGCGTTTACACTTGGCCCTTTTTTTGTCCATGGTTGGAGCTCATTTGGGATCTGAAGCAACTTGAGTAATTTTCTTGATATATAAAAAAAACTAAGGGCTTGAGGACCAAAAAAAAAAACCAACCTGTTTTAGTTTCAGGTAGCTCTCAATTTAAAGGTTACCTTCTGTCACCAATTACTACCTATTTTACATGAGGAGGATCATCCATGTTTCATTTTACTCTATTTAGTCCAAGTCACATCAGTTTTTTTATTCAATTTACAGAGCCATACATCATGTGTAACTATTGTTTCATTTGAATTATTTGCGAATTTCAGTGTTTAGCACTAAGCACACATTCATATTAGTGTAGCACAACCTTTTTCAACCTTTTCAACAAAGAGGAACCCTTAAAATAAATTTCTGGTCTCTGGGAACCCTTGATAAAAATTACTATATCTACAACTCATGATACAATAGTTTGATAGACAGTGGGAAAAATGTTCCTTACACTTGTAAACATTGGGAAGAATTACTCCCTTACAGATAGCTAAAAACAACTTTGGTGTCAGTAGGAACGTGTCTGAGAGGCAGAAATTACTCATTGGTCAAGGAACCCCTTGCTGCCTCTGGAGGAACCCTAGGGTTTCATTGAATCCTGGTTGAAAAATCCTGGTGTAGAGTGAGAATGCATGCAAAATCACATGATGTGTGAAGCTCAAAGCACAGAAAGATGCATGAGCTGCTTTTCCATGCTGTCAGATGTAAGGCAGCCCAGTGAAATTAATTGGCTGGCCTACAGGCAAAAATGCACATATGTGCAGCGCCTAGCATAAGTAGTTTGAATGGGGGATAAAACTTATAACATTAAGTCTCAAATTAATCTTGCAGTAGCTAACTTCTTACATTTTATTAATCTTATACTAATCATGGCCAAAACCTTCCTTATATAGAATAATATGAACAATATATTTAAAGTAGAAGGGTAAGTCAAAACCTACAGGGGTTGGACAAAAATATGGAAACACTACATGATTTGCAGGTGTGAAAGTGACATCATGTTTCAGGTTGGAAATGGAAGTGATGTAACACTCTTTTGCTTCCACTGTGTGATGAGACACCTAGCTAACAGGTGGGAAGCCTCACTTTTGGCATTCACTGCGTGTGCTGCTAGTAATACAGAGTCATGTAAGAGCTTACTGAGTTTCAAAGAATGCAAATTGTTGGTGCTTGCTTGGCTGAAGCCTCTTTGACTGAAGTTGCCAATTAATTTGTGATGTTGCGAGGTACAGTATCAAAGGATATGACGGCAAATACAGATTCCGGGAAAATGTTGTTTGATAAGCATAAGCACGGTCAAAGTGGTCAACTGACCGAAAGAGAAAAAAGGGCATTGCGCAGGATTATGACCCAGATTTTTGCATGAAGAGTGGTATCAGATATCATTATCCACCATCCAAGACTTACATTTGCCAAATCTCAGGAGAATTCAAGCTGTCTTGGATGCCAAAGGAGGTCCAACACCATATTAGGTAGCGATTTTGTTCTTTTACCAAACTTGATTCCATAATTTTGTCCAACACCTGTAACTAAGCTTAAATATACTCTCACCCCTCTACTAAAACCTCAACTTTCAGGTGATGTGTGTTCCAACAAAACTTTGATACAAGCAAGGAAGTTTTCCAGTTTTAACCCCCAACACACTAAACGGGCCATCATACACAGCCAGGCCATCAGTTATCACCGAATATGTTCAGAACAAGAAGATAAACATCTCAGAACACTGGCAGACTTCTTCCATAAGAAAGGTTACAAAGGCAAAACGATCAACAACAGCATAAACACAGCCTTGAAAACCAAAACTCAAAGAGAAAATCTCCTCCAATACAAAGAGAAAATAACAAATAACCGTGTACCAATAGAAGGGATAAAAAAGATAATCAAAGATTTACAACCCATTATAACAGAGGATGAAACTCTGAAAGAAATATTCCAACAGCCCCCAATATTGGCTTTCAGATAACCACCCAACCTGAGACATAAACAACATAAACTAATCAGCAGGAAACTTCACTCTGATCATGAAGTCACAAATAATGCAAGCAAACCCTGCAATAAAAAAACGTTGCAAACTGTGCAAACAGATCAATCAATCTAGAAGTGTCACGCATACAAATGGAACCTCCAATATCATGGGATCATACAGATGTACCTCTAGTAATGTTGTGTTCCTCATCCAATGCAAAAGGTGTAGCAAAGAATCTTATGTTGGTGAAGCAGGGCAGAAGTTGCAAGCGAGGATGAATTTGCTCAGACATACGATCAAGGAACATAAAGAAAACTGTTCCTGCACACCTGTGGGACATCACTTCTCACAACCGGACCACTCTATAGAAGACCTCAATGTTCTAGTTCTTAAATGGAATTTCAGAACTATCCAGGAAAGGAAAACTTTTGAACTAAGAATGATACTTCTTTTTGACACAAAAAATAATGGCCCAAATATGGGTTTCCTAACTCACACTAGTTTTACAATCCCCTCTGTGACTATCATTCCCCCCAGTCTATAGCTCTCCTTCTGTCTTATCTCACTAACAGTTTTATCACCATTGCCTGCGTGTGTGTTTGTTGTTCTTTTTCCTTTCCCTCAGAGATTGTGTTTTTTTTTTGTTTTTTTTTCTAACATTCTGCTAAAACGTTTGTGAATCGGTACTGCTTGGACCTTGAACAAGGGGACACATCCCGATAGTTTGTCCTGAAAAATTGTATGTTAGTGCAAATAAAAAAAGTATCACGGACGGTAATCAATTTTCTCTGTCGCAATTGCACTAATATGGCTAAAATCACCTTATACAAGCAAGTCAAAGCTTCACTAGACATTTCCCTTGTGACAGCCCCACTAAAGCCTCATACACACGTTTGAATTTTCATCCGTTTTTTGTTGTATGCTACTATCATATCGAAAGTGAGGTTACTGTCATACAAAAATTCTCATACAACAGAATTCAACTTCAGAAGTGATGTCATGGGTTGAATTGTTTTGTATGTATTTTTTAGTTTCCGAGCATGTGTAAGCTTGCTCCCACAATTTTTTTTCGGACGAAAACTGTACTGATTAAATGAAAATCGGACGTTGTGTTCACGTACAATAAAAATGTTATAGCCTGCACATACAGTTTTTAAATTCTTAATCGGCTGTCAAATGCACCATACTAACGAAAATCGGCAGATCTTTCGTCGGACGAAATTTTACTTCTGAATTTCTTATTTTGCATATAGGCCTTAAGACAGAGTGTCACTCAGGAGATTTGAATCCTCAACAGGAATCTACCAACACTGACATCCTGCACAACAATGTTGGTATTCATCAGCATATGGACTGTTCGACTATAAACTAAATCACTACCTGCTTCAGTTTATGAAACTGAGTCTCTCAGACTTGCTAAGAGGTTTCTTCAACTTACTAGAGAGGCTGTCCTGCTGCCAACCTCTAGAGACCTTTAAACTTCCTCTCCATTGGAGGGGTGACTTGATGCAAGGACTATAAAAAAGAAGAGAAAGCATAGCACAAGGATCAGTAAAAGTACAGCTTTAATAAGTGCAGAGGGAAGCCATGAGGATGAAACCAAGATGGTATAAGGGCATGAATCAGTAAGCCACCATGGTATGAGAGCCAGACCTGCCACACAGATGGAGCTGACAGTGTCTACGGCCATCCACACCTGCACCTTGTATCACGGTTACAACAAAGCTTCAATAGACGTCAACGGGTAGCAACGTGTCTCAGGGGGCCCGCCCCCTTTGTCGAGCTTGCCTATGATTCCTCCTGTATTGAATTGTATTGTAATTGTACTGTCTGCCCTAATATTGTAAAGCGCTGCGCAAACTGTCGGCGCTGTATAAATCCTGTATAATAATAATAATAATATAGTGAAGAGTGTTGGCTCTAATGCACAGCAGGAGGCACATTCATAGGATCAGGACTTAAAATGTAAACAAACCGGCAGACTACAAGTACCAGTGTTTACTAATCAGGCGGGCAGCAGCAGACTGTTCAGAATGACAATAGGCATTCAGAAGATATTAAGGGATACAATGGGAGGCCATTCATCTCCTGCAATTTCTCTCCTGCAACCACGGGTTGCTCCTGCTGAACAGGCTGATATTCGATCTGTCTATGGCCAGCCTTCGTGATGCTAATTAGCAGATGAACTACAAATAAGAAATCAAAGTTAAAAATCCATAAAAAAGGAGGTTATGCGGATATTATAAATCATTGACTGATCACAATAAAACATAATTAATAAACAGAAAAATATTATTATTAAAGCTATACATAAGTAATTGGTTTCAATAACAACATGATAAACTATAATAAAAATGATGAAATATAATTATGAGAAAATATATTTTAAAAAATATGTAAAATTATGTAATAAATCCATCCTATATGGCACCATTTATGTACATAGATAATTATATAAATGAAAATATATCCAGAAATATTTGAAAAAAAAATATATTCATTGTATATAAAATACATAAAATAATATATAAATTCATATCATCCAAAATTCTGAAGGTCTAATTCGGGCATGGATTAAAACCATAAAATGACCAAAAATAATAATTGTAAAAAGTCCAAGGACAATGAATATTTCTATTCTATAAGATATGTATAAAAAATATGAGTAGTATGAAATATAGTACAGATCATGATTAGTGTTGAGCAAACCCGGACTGTAACGTTCGGCTCCATACCCGGACCCGGACCCAAACACGGACATTTCAAAAAACGTTCGGGTTCGGGTTCTGGGTTCTGGTAGTTGATCACGCATGTTGAATAGCTGCAGGGAAGCCAATCAACAAGCGTTTCACTGGTTTGCCCTTAGAAGCCATCACAGCCATGCCTACTAATGGCATGGCTGTGATTGGCCAGTGCATCATGTGACCCAGCCTCTATATAAGCTGGAGTCATTTGATGCTGCAGTCACATGCTCTCTGAGACTCTGAATAGTATAGGGAGAGGAAGCTGCCAGCGTTTTTGTGAGGGACAGATTGCAGAAATTTTAACATCTGATCCTGCATCCTGAGATTACTACTACTGTTGCTCTGAGAGACAGATTGCAGAAATTTGAGATTTCACATACTGCTGCTTTGAGTAACAGATTGCAGATCAAACCCTGCCTAACACAACGATCGTTACGATCGTACACAATGATCAGATTGTGGGACCGTACACAACGATCAGATTGTGGGAGTCATTTGAGATTTCACATACTGCTGCTTTGAGTGACAGATTGCAGATGAAACCCTGCATTACACAACAAACTGACTGCACTAGGTAGAGGCTTCTGCTTAGAGGGACACATTATTGTTCAAAAATCATCTCCTAGTTCTAAAGGGAGAGCTTCCAGCTGTTGGTGTGAGCGGTGCATTTCTTGCACCAAAATAAAAAGTTGGTCTATGTTAGTGTTTTCAAAAAAATATATATATATTTACGGGCACAACGAGGAGAGCAAATAAGGGACATGGTCATGGTGCTGCTGGTGTTGAACCTCCTGTTGGAAGGAGAGGACGTGGTCGAGGTGTGCCAGCTACACGCACAAGGGAAACACCTTGCTCAGGTAGCCAACAGAACCTTCACCGGTATATGGTAGGCCCGAATGCCCCTCAACGATTGGTGAGGCCAGAACAAGTGCAGGCGATAGTAGATTGGGTGGCTGACAATGCCTCCAGTTCCTTCACATTATCTCCCTCCCGGTCCCTTGATGAAAGCTCAGAGTTGGCACCTGAACCCCATGGCCATCTGTCTTTCACCTCAGCCCCTTGTAAATTAGCCAAGCAGTCTGAGCCCCAAGTCCTGCAAGAGACTCTTATGCTTTTTGATGACTCTCCTGGTTTGCTTTCCGTGGGCCATCTACATAGCGCTGCCCCAGAAGTGGAAGACATTGAGTGCACCGATGCCCAACCACTTCTGTTGAAGGATGAGGACATGGAAA
>BLSH010506221.1:251251-267982 GCA_018402905.1 Glandirana rugosa | reverse complement strand
AAAAACTAGAAACTACTTCCAAAGTATCGGTTTTGCGTAGTCTTATATGAGACATGCACATGGGTACATCGTTTATTTCATGCAAATAAGGTCTCGTGCAACTTAACTGTCGGAAAAGACTGTTTCCTAATGGATAAACACCCTCAACTTACGGGACCGATCTCGTGGCCTGAGGTCGAGTACCTAAAAATGTGGTTCGTTATCTTGGGTGTTGTCATTTTATTCAGATATATACGTCATTTCGTACGAACAATATGAGTGACACCTTGGACTCCCCAATTAGAAGACATAACACATTCACATGCACTCTCCAAAGAAAAAAATCTCTCTAGCAATAAACACCAAACTGAGCATGTGCAGCCTGACTCCATGTACTCTGTCTTATCCAGACATATTCTGGAGTCAGTGTGGAAGAGGAGGATCTGTGCATACAGGTTCAAACAGCATTTTTACACAATACAGAAGATTAACCCCTCAGGTTCCACAGTGAGTATAACAAGCATGCTTTACTGCATATATAGACTTATTTTACTGTTGTGGGTTCTATTGCTTGGTGTAAAAATCCATGAGCTGGAGTCCGGTGCTCTAGCCAGGGCATTCAACTCCCACAAATAGGTAATCCTTTGTCAGAAAAGGCTGTCAATTCAACGTGCTCTGGAATAAACGTACTTTATTTGCTACATGGGTACACGTACAGAGTATATTCTGATGCGTTTTGGCTATGAAACCTTCATCAAAGATCAAAAATTTTCAGATGTGGCAGCCGCATTCGTTATCTTTTTTAGGCTTTCTTTCTTTTATCTTCATCAAGTAATCCTGCCAGTATGTCTGTTGTTTTTCAACTGAATAAGCTGTCCTGTAGGTGTAGTAGTTAGAGGGCTGAGACAAACCATTTAACACTGACAGGGGTTCTTACTATGATCAGCTGTTATTCATTTACATAAAACCTTTATCCTAAAAGGAACAATACTGTTACACTGTTACTGTGACTTATAAAATGTTAGACTGAGTTTGGCTTCAATTTGTTAGTGTATTTAAACCTACTATTATTACATCTACTAATACATCTAACACTCCTATCCCCCCAGACTGACAATGCTGCTGTTCAAAGGTGCCCCCTGGACTCATGCATCCAGAGTGGGGGCACTTTAATACAGGAAATGTGTTACAGGCCAGATCACCAGGTGACAACAGAGGGAAAAAGACAACAAAAGAAAGACTAATACAGCTGCACATCTAATGATTACTAAACTGCAATATAATACATTTTTGGTTTGAGGTATAACCACTTGCCGACCAGCCGCCATCGGCTCTCCTGCGCAAATTGCCATAGCTGTACGGCGGTCCATGCACGAGATATTGTTGGTGCCCACGTGCGCCCGGACTCGATGTCTGCCGGCAACCCGCGATCGCCTTGTACAGAGGCAGAACGGCGATCTGCCTTTGTAAACAAGGCGGATCCCCGTTCTGCCTTATGACATGACAGAGATCTACTGTTCCCAGTCATCGGGAACAGCGATCTCTGACATGTCCTAGTAAGCCCATCCCCCTACAGTTAGAACACGCTGAGGGAACACAGTTAACCCCTTGATCGCTGCCAGTGTTATTTTTACATTGATTACTGCATTTGTATAGCACCGATAAATGTAATAATGTCAGTGTTCCCCGAAAAGTGTAATTTGGGGTCAAATTTGTCCGCCGCAATGTCTCAGTCCTGCTAAAAATTGCAAATCGCTGCCATTACCAGTAAAAACTATTTAAAAAATAAGAGTCTCTAAATCTATCCCGTTGTTTGTAAACGAGATAACTTTTGCGCAAACCAATCAGTATATGCCTTTTTTTACCAAAAATATGTAGAAGAATTTATATTGGCCTAAACTGATGAATACATTTGTATTTTTTTTTTCTGGATATGTATTATAGCAAAATGTAAAAAAAAGTTTTCTTTTCAAAATTGTCACTTTTTTTTGTTTATAGCGAAAAAAATAAAAACCGCAGAGGTGATCAAATACCACCAAAAGAAGGCTCTATTTGTGGGGAAAAGGACATTAATTTTGTTTGGGTACAACGTCGCACGACTGCGCAATTGTCGGTTAAAGGGACGCAGTGCCGAATCGCAAAAATGGCCTGGTCATTAAGGTTGCAAATTCTTCCGGGGCTGAAGTGGTTAATAATGCTTTAAATAGATGAAACTTGCTTGCATTGCCAAATTAAAATGCATCCATTTACTTGCTAGCGTTTACACTAGACTGCTTCAAATTTGTACTATGTTGTCTTAAATTGAAATGAATTAGACTGCGTGTTTATAGAAAGATTTTATTTCTGTTTCCGTTATAGCATTATCAGTCTCTTTTGCAGCTCTGCAGATAGTAATTGAAGGAAAAAGCAGTCTAACAAAATACCCGACAGTATAAAATGGAAACAAAGACTCAGCAGTGATTATTTTTAGTTTCCTAATTAGACCTAAACCAAGATAGAGATTGTGGAGATGGAGAGAGTTTGATCAGAACTAAACAAGCAGTTTAACAGTGCTGAGCGGCAAGAACGTCTATGAGCAATTAGTGAAGCACAATATACAGAAACTAAAGCCATTTCCTACAATATCTGGTTCCCACAAAAATCAATCAGTTCTAGGCCAACTACTTTTTTGTAAGTACTACTCATTGATTTTTTTTAACATGTCACATAAATGCACCAGCTATCAATAGAACAAGATGTACAAGAATAAAAATAAAATCAACCATTCACAAGTCATTCTAAACATTACATAATGATACAAGATATCTAACATGTATTGGTTAATTATGATCCTCAGCCACTTATACAGTATTTGCTGGGGATATTCCCTCTGAAAGGTATTTATTCTGCTTTTTATCCCGACAATGCCCCCAGGGAGATCTTTATTTTTCATTGTATAACTTTAATGCACTCGCCAGTGTGTACTCTAATTACCACTCAATTTTGGACATGATCATCAATCCTGGTCTCTATGGGGTGATCCACTAAACAGGAGGGGCTAGTAGGATATTTGCTACAATTGACAGTAAAAGTGAATCTAAAGATATGGGGCATAGTTAACACTAAATGTCAACACTGTGGCATGCAAATCTATAATGCAGGACAATGCTATATTAGTGATATTGTTAATGAACTCAACAAGTAGACTAAGATATACAGTAAATAGAGTAAATATCCAGAGTAACAGGTGTGCTGCACTCTCAGACACAAATTAACAGGTAAGCCTGTAATTGGTTGAGTCCTCACCACTGGGTGTCCAAGCCTTGATGTCCTCCTAACATCCATCAACCATAGTATAGAAGAGGAGGCATTCCAAAATCATTGGAAATATTTATTGGCACGTGTGATACAGAAGGTACAAAACAGCTACCTTCTGTATCACATGTGCCAATAAATCTTTGCAAGGATGTTGGAGTGCCGCCTCTTCCATACTATGGTAGATGGATGTTAGGAGGACAATGAGGCTTGGACAGTGCCGCCTCTTCTATACTAAAATAGAGTAAATATACAATAAATAGACAAAGCACATCATTTAACGGAGGTGCCACATATCTTTTGTATAAAATATTGCAGGAAATGTAAATTATGAGGGAGCATATACTGTATATATGCTTGGAACAACACAGAAGCAAATCTCTACACCAGAATGTTTAAATCAGAAGTTCCCAAACTACTGCCTGCAGGTATGTATACTTTTTTGTTAAGCATATAACATGGCTTCAGGTTGGTCCGCGGCCAGCTTGCCCTAATCAATCCAGATGCTGGTTCAGCTGGTCTCTGCAGTAGAGCAGACAAATAGCAATGCATAACCACACAATGATAAATGCCAACTTCTTTATTTCAACAAGAGAAGACAACATCCATAAGGCCAGGAGAAAGAAGACTGCTAACATGTTTCACTTTACATTGCGCTTAATCATAGTGCTTAATCATTGTTTTGTCTCGTACCTGGTGGAGACCAAGCTGGAGAGGGAGCTTCCCTTGCATTTCTTGTCCAACACCCCTGCTCGTGGTGACAGGTGGTGTGAGGAGACAGAGTGGCATAGGGGCTGATGTAGGGGGCAGCTTTTGATTGTAGGATACAAATGACTGTGAATCACCAGACAGGGACCAGAGTTCAGAACACAGTGGCCCTTGATCAGAATATGGGAGTAAAGCTAGGACACAAGTCAAAAGGTCATCAACAGCCGGTCAGCGGGATACATGAACATCAGGCACAGTCAGATTCAGGATACAAGCAAGGGTCAGTTCACAGCCAGGCAGAAAGGTACCTAAAAATACTATTAGGTACCTTTCTAAAAGCCCTCACTAGACCCAACCAATCTTAACAACCTACGCCCCATCTCCATGCTCCCCTTTTTATCCAAACTCCTTGAATGTCTGGTCTACAGCCGACTGAGCGACCACCTTGCAGAGAATAGCCTTTTTGATCCACTTCAGTCTGAAATTCCATCCTCAACACTCCACAGAAACTGCTCTCCTAAAACTAACAAACGATCTGCTAAAGGCCAAAACCAAAGGACACTATTCTTTTCTCCTACTAAAGGACCTTTCTGCTGCCCTGAATATGGTTGACTAACCCCTTCTCCTCAAAAAACTCTGTGCCTTTGGTCTCCATGATTGCATTCTTTGCTGATTCTTTTCCTACTTATCCAACAGCACTTTTAGCATTACTTACCATTCTATGTTCTCCTCTTCTCTCCCTTTCTCTGTTGGGGTCCCCCAAGGTTCTTTTCTTGCACCTATAGTATTTTCAATCTATACCTCCTCCCTGGGTCAGTTGATCTTCTCCCATGGCTTCTAATACCATCTCTATGCTGATGACACCCAAATCTATTTCTCTACCCCTCAGCTCACCCCCTCAGTCTCCTCACATATTACTAATTTACTTACAAATATATCAGTCTGGATGTCACACCACTGCTTCAAACTCAATCTATCCAAAACCAAACTTATAGTTTTTCCTCCACTGCATGCCCCTTCCCCTGATATCTTTATCTAAATCGATGGCACAATTATCAGCCCATCCCCACATGCCAAGGTCCTAGGTGTAGTCATACTACTATCCCCAGGGTCAAGTGAGATAACTTCCAAATTACCTTGTGGGTGTACACTCTAGATGCTTCAATCCACTTAGTTCAATACTTCTGGGCATATCCATTCTCAGGACTAAATTCCTTGTATATATTGGGTTGAATACAAATTGGACACTAGCCATTTAGTATATTTTGTACATGTATTCCAGAGTACTCTTGCACTCTGTGCAACTTCTGTGCCTTATGACCATGCAGCAACATCTTACTTTGGGACCATATTAAAAAAAATGTACAGCTGGGCAGGTTAGGATCCACAAAGCCAGGTTTGTTTTGTCTGCTTGTTTTTTTTATCTATAACTACTGGTCAGTCATTAGGTTCTTGTGTCTGCTCCTTCCTGTGGCCAGTTCGGCTCTACTTTTTTTAGGAAGCCATAAGTCCCTCTCCCTTTATTGCAACTGATCTTTTACAATATTCCATTTGTTGCATAAACTCCTAGACAGGGGGGCATGGCCAAGATCGGCATGTGAGAAGACGCACTTCTCACAGCTCCGTGCTTGATCCGTGAAACAATCCTTCCCCGGCATCCATAACATTGCTCTTTGCGGATCCCCAGCTGGCTTCAGACTCCCTGCCTCTCCTGGACCCGCCGCCGGCCCTCTGCACCCGGAGGAAGACCCGCACAGGCTGGATTGGGATGACGGGCTCGGACTCCCAAGATGGTGCCACCGCGGCTCCGGCCCTGGCTCAGCAAACACCACGAGCACCTGACAAAAGTAAGGAAGGGAGCAGTAAGAAGGCGGGCAAATCCCAGGGGAAAGATCAGCCGATGGATATGCTGTACTATACCCAGAGAGCTATGGGATCGGCGGCTGAGGGTGCAGGGGAGGCCTTGCCTGCAACTAGGCCTCAAGGAGGCAGAGAGATGATGGAAGAGAGACAGGTTAAGGCCATAGGCCCTGATAATGCCGCTACAGAGACTATACGTTCTCTCACCCCACCTACGGGGGATCCGCAGGAGCTTGAACAGCCCACACTAGCTGAGATACTGCGTGCAGTGCATGTATGTACGGCCGCGGTGAACACCCTGAAAGATCAATTTGGGGGCCTTAAAGAGGCGGTTTCCTGCTGAGGCAAGATTTGCAAAAGGTTCAGGAGAGGGCCACGGCGGTGGAAAGTAGGGTCAGTGACATTGAGGATACAATCCCACAAACAGCCCGAGAAGCCTAGACAGCAGATAGGATGGCTCAGGAGCTGGCCAATAGAGCAGAGGATATGTCAAATCGCCTGCGCAGGAATAATGTCCGCATAGTGGGGCTCCCCGAGAAAACCAAGGGAAGGGACCCCACCGCATTTGTGGAACAATGGCTTGTGGAGGTCTTCAGTAAGGAAGCCTTCTCCCCATTCTTTACAGTGGAGCGGGCTCATAGGATCCCGGGCCGTCCCCTACCCCAGGGTGCACCGCCAAGACCCATGTTGGCCAGGCTTTTGCATTATCGGGATCGGGAGGCAGTACTGCGCTGTGCCCGGGAACGGGGAAATGTGCAATATAACGGGGTGCGGGTGTCATTCTACTCGGACTTCTCTGCGGAGGTCCAGAGGAGTCGGGCCAAATTTGGTGAAGTGAAGCGTCACCTCCGCTCCCTACAATTACACTATGCCATGCTCTATCCGGCTAAGTTGCATGTTACTGCTGAAGGACAGGCCCAATTTTTTGAGTCAGCAAGAGATGCGGCAGCATGGCTGGACCAAAATGAGCAGGCCCTATGTCACCGCCGTGCCGGAGCAGAGGTGGATTGATTTAGCTACATGCCGTATTGCCATTACCTGATAATGCACAGCTTCTTGATGACTACCTATGGAGGCCAGAATATTCCTTCAACAGCAACTTGTTTACCTTTTGCCGGGGAACATTATATTTTCTAACAGCATCAGGAACTCTACAGTGACTTCAAGAACCAGTGCTAAGTGCAATGAGACGACGAACTGTCTCTTCACTGCAAAGTGATGTTCGAGTTAATGAACCTGCCCCGTTGGCGGTTCTGGATAGTAAGGAACCTTTGCTTCATGTTAATTATCTGATCCTATCTGCCGCCATGCCTATAGGAGTAAGGGCAGGCGGCTGCTCCATTACAGGTCCTGTTATAACTGTTGGCACTGTGGTGCCGTTTTGTTTTTCTTGGTTGGAATTTATCCGCGATCCAGACTTGTACTACAGATACTTTGTTATTGCCCACATTATCGCCTGGCCACAAGCCACACTACTTAACAACCGAACTTCCCATTTGGCCCCTGCTGCCCACTCTTTCCCCATGGAATCTGAATACCCCTGTTGGATGCTACCCATACATGTATCATGGCAGGAATCCCACTGATATCCTGAAACATTAGAGGACTGAATTCTCCTCTGAAGCAAACTATGATTTTTGCTTGCCTTAAAAAGTTTTACCCTGCCATTATTTGTTTTCAAGAGACACATTTAACGGCAGGCACTAAAAATGGCCTGAAGTGCTCGTGGATGGGGTGGGCCTATCACTCCACCCACACCTCGTTTTCACGGGGGGTGAGTGTTGTGATACACAGATCCCTGGATTACCAGGAGTACGATGCCAGGGTGGATCCCGAGGGGAAATTTGTCTTTTTGCATTGCCGGATAGGTATACTGAAATGTGTATTGGCATGTGTATATATACCACCACCGTTTGACGCTCGGGTGCTCCGGCTTCTCTTGGATTTTCTGGGGGGGAGGCCGGATCTCCCTTTGCTGATTATAGGTGACTTCAATTGTTGGCTGAACCCTGCACTCGACAAGCACCCATGCCCGGGGGCTCCCACCGCGTTAAGGGAGATGCCCCGGGCGCGACTGCTTCGCGAGGTGGGGTGGGTGGACTTATGGAGACACAGAAATCCCACTGTGAGACAGTTTTCCTGTTGTTCCAAGACCCATGGATCTCTATCCAGGATTGATTTGGCAGTTGGGAACCTGGCGATGCTCTCTTCAGTCTCGGAAATCTCCTATAAACCTAGATGTGTTTCAGACCATTCACATATGGTGGTGTATCTCACGGTAGCCCCGGGGTCCTTGTTGCCCAGAGCACCGTGGAAATTTAATGCCTTTTGGCTAAATCTTTTTACAACTCATGAAGAGCTGGAGGGGAGCATCCGGGGGTTCTTTACTTGCCACCAAGGGGGGGGTGCTGGAGAGTTGGGAAGAGTTTAAGACTTACCTGCGGGGCCTGCTTAATACTGAAATTAAAAAGATCAAACAACAATCGGAGGGCCTAAGAAAAGTATTGGAGGCACTGGTGCACTCCCTGGAGATGCAATATGTACAGGATCCCACTGACGAAGCTAGAGAGGCTTGGCAGTCAGCTCAGGGTGCGTATGAGCAACTGTTGGCCTCGAAGGCAGATAAAAAGAGATTTTTCTCAAAATTAGCATTCTTTGAGGAAGGGGAAACAACGGGGCGGCTCCTGGCCAGAATAGCTAGGACGGAGCAACGCTCCTTGTCCATTGGGCCATAATTCACCCGGACCAGGCAGGCTTCATGCCTAACAAATCAACTGCAGTGAACTTGAGAAGGCTGTTTCTTAATATGCAGTCACTAGCGGATAATGTTGGCCATAGGGCCTTTTCTCTCGCTAGATGTCATGAAGGCCTTTGACAGTGTAGAGTGGCCTTATTTATGGGAGGTGCTACGGTGGTTTGGCTTTGGTGAGTGCTATGTCTCCTGGGTACGGTTACTGTATTACCGCCCCCAGGCAGCCATACGTGAGGCGGGTAGGATGTCCCTTCCCTTTGAGCTGAGGAGGGGCACTAGGCAGGGGTGCCCTTAGTCGCCCCTGCTGTTTGCCCTGGCCATAGAACCTCGGGCATAACTGGCTTCTGCTATGGCAACAGGCAGGAGAAGGTGATGCTTTATGCTGATGACACCATGATTCTACTAGGAGATACAGAGCAATCACTAAAAGCGGCAATGCAGACTATCGTTCAATTTGGTAAATTTTCTGGCTTGCTGATAAATTGGACGAAGTCTGCTTTGATGCCACTAGATGGAGACCAGTTACAGCGGGATGCCACGGTGGGGGA
The DNA here is from genome assembly GCA_018402905.1 of Glandirana rugosa. NCBI lineage: Eukaryota > Metazoa > Chordata > Amphibia > Anura > Ranidae > Glandirana > Glandirana rugosa. The sequence continues at coordinate 258,841 of BLSH010506221.1, read as the reverse complement.
TATCCCTATGGTCCACTCCCTTAAATATCTTGGGATCTGGGTGACCCCACAGATTAGAGAGTATAGTTTACTTAATATTGCCCCCCTCTTGGCGCGATTTCGGACGCGTGTGAAAACTTGGAACAACCTGGGTTTATCCGTTGCGGGCAAAGCGAACCTCATTAAGATGATCCTCATGCCCCAATTGCTATATATGTTACACAATTCACTAGTAGTAATCCCAATAAAAACATTTAGGATAGTAAATTCGATCTATCGTACATTGCTTTGGAAAAAACGCCCTCCTAGAATAAAGTTAGAGCAGCTACAGCACCCTAAGGATAATGAGGGTCTTGCATTGCCAAATCCGTGGCTGTATTATCTGGCCGCACAACTGCAGCACTTGATAGGTACCATGGCTGAGGGAGGGGAGCACACTGGCGGGGCTCCTGATGCTGCCCAGATGGTTATGTTACATACGGTGGGAGGTAGCTCTATCCCGACTACCCTGGAAGCGGGGACGTTTGGGAGGTCCCAAAAAGCTTTCCCAACGTACAACCTAATACAGAAAGTATGGAACAAGGTCAGGTACATTCAGGGGGTGACGGGATTTAAGGAATTTAGCCCTATCTGGTCCAATATGGCCTACCCTGAGTTAGCTAAACTTCAAAGCGCACCTAGGTGGAAAACACATGGTATTATATATTTGAGCCAAATCTTCCATAATGGTAAGCTGCTCTCATTTGAGGCCCGTAGGGAGAAGTTTAATTTGCCAGTATCTATGCATTTCTATTACATGTAATTGAGTCATGCGGTACATGCCCAGGGGACGACTACGGATTGGTCTCTGTCTACTGCACCACTGTTTACACAACTTAGAGGGGCAGACACCTCTAAGGGGTTTATATCTCAGAGTTACTCCACCCTACTTCGTTTGTATCTCGAAAAATATCCCTCGGGAGCCAGACCAAAGTGGGAACTGGATGTGGGACCGATAGATGATGATCAGTGGGAGGAGGCCCTACAGGCGGTGAACGGTTGCTCCCTGAATGTGACACAGAGACTGACTCAGCTATACACACTTCTGAGGGTTTACTACACCCCCCACAGACTACATGGTATGGGACTGCTGCCCACTCCGACCTGTACTAGATGCAAAAGAGACCACGGGGACCTGATACATATGCTGTGGCGCTGCCCCAAGCTCCATATATATTGGAGTGGGATAGTTGACACGTTGAGTAAGGTGTTTCAGGTTTCAGTACCTTTAGATCCTAAACAATGTTTGCTTAACCTTTTGGATGAGTTTGACTGGGAAAGACATACCCGTGTGGCTCTTACTAGAACTCTCTTTCTGGCCCGCAAAATGATTATGGTACACTGGAAGTCTGAGACCCCCCCGACAGTTGGGGAGTGGGTAGCGGCAGTGGGCAACACCCTGAGAATGGAAAAACTTATCTATCAGCATAGGGGCTCTGCCTCTAAGTTTGAAAAAATATGGGGAAGATGGCTTGAGGTGCCGGGGCTAGCCCCGGAGGATTTGGTCATGGATAGACTGTTGGGCATGCATATGGTGTAAAGCTGAAACTTATAATGTGGAACTGGGTAAGATCTGTACAATGTATTACAATTGTGGATTGTGTTGATGCTATTATATGCTTGTCTGGATTGTGAAACATTTAATAAAACCTTTTTTTTTCTGGTAAAAAAAAAAAAAACTCCTAGACAGAATTTCAGCAGGGGAAGATCTAGCATGATCCATTCTACTGTAGGCTCCCTCACACCCAGAGGAGAAAGGAATTGTTTATAACAGTTCCAAGTGGGGAAAACCCCAGAAGAGAAAAGAACACGAAGGAAGCTTGCAAAGGTCCAAACATTTATCACTTTTCCTCAGCTCACACCACTGGGCTTACTTTTTAGAGAATGGCTGGGGAGGATAAATATTTATAACTCAATCATTAACTATTGTCACTCAACCTACTAAAGACTACTCAACAGGAGCTAGCAGAAGCCATGCATAACTTGAGTTTAGGAAGTTTTGTGAAGCACATAAAAAGGACACAAAATTTAGGCTACATACAGTCCAGCTGTTTTAAGTGGACACAATGGTAAGTATTTACATTTTAAGACATTAAAAAGCTTTAAAACAAATCATTATTGACCTTTCTAGTTACTTGTACTGTAAAATAAATCAATAATCATCTTCTAACAGCTTAAAAAACACCTGTTATGCATCTACATTAGATGGCTGACAACCTGCCAACATTCTGCTGCAATAGAGTTAGAGAAAAATCTAAGATTTCTGTGCTTCTGCTTAAAGATTAATTTCTCCACAATGACTATAGCTACGAGGATGAATGGTGGCTTATTTTAAAGCTATTTACTGTTTACAGAATATTTAAAAACTTTAGTGTGCCTAGTCTGGATACAGATCCCCTTTAAAAGAGAAGTATGAACTTTTAAAATAATAAACATTTACACTCCCTTAGGTGGATACAGCATCGATCTGATGCTGCATTTGTCCCCTGTCAGCTCTGCACTGAGAACTGAATGATTAAAGATTCTGTGAGCAGAGAACCAGGGACTGTCAGTCTCCGGCTCTCTGCCCTGCTCCCCCCGTGCTCACTGGAGTGCTCAGCTGTGGTGGGGGTGGGACGGGCTGGCTCATGCTCTCAGCGGATTGCTGAGATGCTTAGTCAGTTGTTGGTCCAGGCTTCTGGGCGGTGTAATGATATCATGTGCTAGACACACGAAAAGCCGTAGCTAGCGGCCATCTTGTTCAGTAATCAGTCATGACAGTTTTAGCCTGACAGGCGCACATTGCAGAATACTCCTTCCCTCCTCCCTTCAATCATGGAATTCCTAAGCTCACTTTAAAGGAACCATTATCTCAGCTAATTGAGTCACCAGGATGTCTGGTTTTGCTGGCCAGGCCCGAAGGAGGCCCAGAGTTAATGAAGGTAGTAAAGGGACAGTCAGAGCAGAATTGACCTTTCAGGGACCTCTACCCAATGCAAAACTTAAGAAATCTACCCATGATTCATAAATTCAGACACCTTTATAAAAAGTACATAAATACGGAATTTTATACTGAATGAATTGAGTCCAGGCATGACCAGGTTCATACATACAAGAGGAAGAATCACTGTCAGATGCATCCTACGTGACAAGTGTTTTTGAGGTACACTGTGTTTGGTATATATGAACATAAAATTCGATGTTGAACCATAATTTCTCTGTTTCAGGAATGCACCCTGTACATATTGGAAGATACACATATTGGTATGAAAACTGTGTGTAAGGGAGGATCATTATGCTATCCTCCACCCCGGACAGCCCACAGACCCTCCTTACCCATTTGAGTGGTCAGGGGCATCTGGCCCCACCCCTTTGGTCCCAGAGAAAAGGGGATCTGCAGAAACAGTGTTAGTTCTCCTGTTTACCATCAAACTACAAACATCTGCAAGTGAGAACCTGTTAACTCATCGATTCATCTCTGTTCAACCAAGGACATTAATTACAAGTATCTTTCTTCCTTAAATTCTACCTGAACTCTTGTTGCTGTATATTATGTCTTTATTGCTTTGAAATACCTTTTTCTGTAAATATTTTTGCACCAATTTTGACCTTTTCATTATTAAACCTTATTCTGAAAAGTGTTAATCTTGTCCCTAAAGCACTTAATGCAAACTATAAACAAACCTAGCTCTTGAAAAAGTGCTACTGTTTAGAATAAATCATCTGAATATACCTGTCTGTGGTGACAGTGTGTGTTACAGGCTATTATTCTAAAATTATAACTGGTATTGCTAAAATTACAAGTCCCTCTTGATCGGTCCAAAATAAGAGGTGGTGGCAGTGAAAGTGTTAATTGCTTAAATTAGCCTGGTGACAATCGCTCTCAGGCTGCTGCCACCTAGATTGTGGTCTCACAAGCTGGAAAATCTTTGTCCTGGATGCATTGTTACGTTAGTGACGGCGCAGTGTGAGATTGGCCGGTCCTCTGTCACAAGTTAGTGAGGAGGGTAGGGGTCTGATACCCGTGTTTCATCATAGCCTTCTTCTAACCCTCTCTACTTGGATCACAACACACATCCCAGATGGCTACAGGACCAGTCTCACAGCAGTTCACAGCAGTTCACAGTCTCACCATGTGCAGTTGGGGCCGGCTGGAAATCATCTGGAAGTGACAGCCAGCACCCTATTCCAAGATGACAGAGCAAGCAGTCAAGATTTCAGGTGCAAGAAAGGCAGCAATGGACCTCATGGACTGATCATAGACCAACACACATTTTGGCGCCTCAATGTTTATGCCTGTAATGTTTTACTTAATCTCCTTGTAGCATGAAAGAAAACACATAAAAATTAGCCATAGTTTCTATGGTGCTCGATCTGCAAAGATGAAATGACATGAGTGGCAATATACACACACCTCCTGCATGAAATATGTAAACACTCTCACTACAGCTTGTATGCAAAACTGATGGTTGTCAGTAATCAGCACAGGACCAATCAGCACTGTCCAGACAGAGGGTCAGGGGTCATGCAGTTTTATTGGTTAGTGCACCTCTACATAAGGGTGCCCTAATAACCCTTGGACCATTGCCTTATTAAACATTAATATGTTTTGCAATAGAAATCTTTTACAACTGCTTTATTTTGCAACTGTACTGTTAGCTGGACAACTCACTCTGCTCTGTAAAAAAAAAAAAAAATATTTGGGTTAAAGGTTACATAGAAGATTATCTGTAAGAACACGTGGGACAACCTTTGTGCTGAGAAAATCCACGTATATTAGTCAATGTTTTGGTAACACATCCTTTTCCTTTTTTGTGGTTTGGCTTGCTGTCAATATGTTTATGTCATCAGATATGATTGTAAGTAAGCCAGAAAATTCTGAAATAACCTTCAAAGGAATTACAGGCTTGCTGTTCAATTTCCAGCCATAAACTACAAAAAGTTGCATGGAGATGAATTTGAACCTCTGGAGTGATCATCATCTAGGGAATGCACATAAACTACTTTGTTTATGTATGGTTTACTAAATATTGCACATTGTTTTCTTATCACAAGGAAGCCAAATTCTTTATGTCATGCTTTCCATTGCAATCCATCAAGGAAGGTACTGAGCTCATATTTTCATAAACAAGAACATTTCTTTACAAAGCCTTTGAAAAATACAGTGCTAAACCCAAAACTTTAAATAAGAATTCCAACTGGGGTTTGCAAGATTTTATTACGGTAGGAACATTTATAATAACAGCGTGACAAGTCCAAAAATACTCTTCAAAGAGAAACTTTAACTTATTTTTACAAAAACAAACAAGAAAAAAGTGAGCAGCTGCTAGTACTGTAGATGCTGGCTTTTGTGCCCTGCTTTTGAAACCTATTCTTGGGGTTATGTGGGGCGCTGATTCAGAAAACTGTGTTGGTTAGAGTGCATCAGCTCTAGTCTCTTAGATACGGTCAAATTTATATATATATATATATATATACAGTATCTCACAAAAGTGAGTACACCCCTCACATTTTTGTAAATATTTTATTATATCTTTTCATGTGGCAACACTGAAGAAATGACACTTTGCTACAATATAAAGTAATGAGTTTACAGCTTGTATAACAATGTAAATTTACTGCCCCCTCAAAATAACTCAACACACAACCATTAATGTCTAAACCGCTGGCAACAAAAGTGAGTACACCCCTAAGTGAAAATGTCCAAATTGGGCCCAATTCACCATTTTTCCTCCCTGGTGTCATGTGGCTCATTAGTGTTACAAGGTCTCAGGTGTGAATGGGGAGCAGGTGTGTTAAATTTGGTGTTCACTTTTGGTCACTCTCACTCTCTCATACTGGTCACTGGAAGTTCAACATGGCACCTCATGGCAAAGAACTCTCTGAGGATTTGAAAAAAAGAATTGTTGCTTTACATAAAGATGGCCTAGGCTATACGAAGATTGGCAAGACCCTGAAACTGAGCTGCAGCACAGTGGCCAAGACCATACAGAGGTTTAACAGGACAGGTTCCACTCAGAACAGGCCTCGCCACAGTTGAGCAAGCATACTTATCGTCATATCCAGAGGTTGTCTTTGGGAAATAGACATATGAGTGCTGCCAGCATTGCTGCAGAGGTTGAAGGGGTGGGGTCAGCCTGTCAGTGCTCAGACCATACGCCGCACGCTGCATCAAATTGGTCTGCATGGCTGTCATCCCAGAAGGAGACCTCTTCTAAAGATGATGCACAAGAAAGCCCACAAACAGTTTGCTGAAGACAAGCAGACTAAGGACATGGATTACTGCAACCATGTCCTGTGGTCTGATGAGACCAAGATCAACTAATTTGGTTTTGATGGTATCAAGCATGTGTGGTGGCAACCAAGTGAAGAGTGCAAAGACAAGTGTGTCTTTCCTACATTCAAGCATGGTGGTGGAAGTGTCATGGTCTGGGGCTGCATGAGTGCTGCTGGCACCGAGGAGCTATAGTTCATTGAGGGAACCATGAATGGCAACATGTACTGTGACATACTGAAGCAGAGCATGATCCCCTCCCTTCGGAGACTGGGCCGCAGGGCAGTATTCTAACATAGCAACCCCAAACACACCTCCAAGACGACCACTGCCTTGCTAAAGAAGCTGTGGATAAAAGTGATGGACTGGCCATGCATGTCTCCAGACCTAAACCCTATTGAGCATCTGTGGGGCATCCTCAAACCGAAGGTGGAGGAGTGCAAGGTCTCTAACATCCACCAGCTCCGTGATGTTGTCATTGGAGGGGTGGAAGAGGACTCCAGTGGCAACCTGTGAAGCTCTGGTGAACTCCATGTCCAAGAGGGTTAAGGCAGTGTTGAAAAATGATGGGGGCCACACAAAATATTGACACTTTAGGCCCAATTTGGACATTTTTCACTTAGGGGTGTACTCACTTTTGTTGCCAGAGGTTTAGACATTAATGGATGTGTGTCAAATTATTTTGAGGGGACAGCAAATTTACACTGTTATACAAACTGTACGCTCACTACTTTACATTGTAGCAAAGTGTCATTTGTTCAGTGTTGTCACATGAAAAGATATAGTAAAATATTTACAATAATGTGAGGGGTATACTCACTTTTGTGAGATACTGTATGTATATATATATATATATATATATATATATTTTTTTTTTTATTTTTTTTTTTTTTAAAGATTTTGCTGATCAACTTGTCCTTCTGTTACCTAGTTTGTGGTTTTGCGTACAAGCTGTAGTGAGAGTGTTTACATATTTCGTGCAGGAGGTGTGTGTATATTGCCACTCATGTCATTTCATCTTTGCAGATCGAGCACCATAGAAACTATGGCTACTTTTTATGTCTTTTCTTTCATGCTACAAGGAGATTAAGTAAAACATTACAGGCATAAACATTGAGGCGCCAAAATGTGAGGTGCATGTAATCAGCACAGGACCAATCAGCACTGTCCAGACAGAGGGTCAGGGGTCATGCAGCCTCAGGGGACAGTCAGAGGAGAATGAAACCTCCTCCTACAAGCTTTAACCAGTGCTCGGCCGGACACCGATAGAAGTCACAAGACTGCTATTTACTGCTGATGAGAAAAGATAGTCTTATGTG
>BLSH010506221.1:229120-251241 GCA_018402905.1 Glandirana rugosa | reverse complement strand
AAGTGTCATTTGTTCAGTGTTGTCACATGAAAAGATAGAATAATATATTTACAATAATGTGAGGGGTATACTCACTTTTGTGAGATACTGTATGTATATATATATATATATATATATATATATATATTTTTTTTTTTTTTTAAAGATTTTGCTGATCAACTTGTCCTTCTGTTACCTAGTTTGTGGTTTTGCGTACAAGCTGTAGTGAGAGTGTTTACATATTTCGTGCAGGAGGTGTGTGTATATTGCCACTCATGTCATTTCATCTTTGCAGATCGAGCACCATAGAAACTATGGCTACTTTTTATGTCTTTTCTTTCATGCTACAAGGAGATTAAGTAAAACATTACAGGCATAAACATTGAGGCGCCAAAATGTGAGGTGCATGTAATCAGCACAGGACCAATCAGCACTGTCCAGACAGAGGGTCAGGGGTCATGCAGCCTCAGGGGACAGTCAGAGGAGAATGAAACCTCCTCCTACAAGCTTTAACCAGTGCTCGGCCGGACACCGATAGAAGTCACAAGACTGCTATTTACTGCTGATGAGAAAAGATAGTCTTATGTGAGACTTTACAGTTCTGGATTTTAACTTTGGTTTTATTGGTTAGTGCACCTCTACATAAGGGTGCCCTAATAACCCTTGGACCATTGCCTTATTAAACATTAATATGTTTTGCAATAGAAATCTTTTACAACTGCTTTATTTTGCAACTGTACTGTTAGCTGGACAACTCACTCTGCTCTGTAAAAAAAAAAAAAAATATTTGGGTTAAAGGTTACATAGAAGATTATCTGTAAGAACACGTGGGACAACCTTTGTGCTGAGAAAATCCACGTATATTAGTCAATGTTTTGGTAACACATCCTTTTCCTTTTGGTGAAAAGGACTGTCAGTGTTCACCTGCTGTCCTCGGCCCCTGCTGGGCTGACCCTGAGTATTTGAGGGGACCTGCCCCCTGCCAACCCTTCTGTTGGGGATTGGCTAGCTCCTCCTGGACTCTTAACTGCTTCTGGAACCTTCTCCAAGTTTCCAGCAAGCAGAGAGGACTTACAAGAGAAGCTGCAGCTGAGTCATCCAGCCTACCTGAGTCACTCACCCAACCCAGAAAAGCACACAGGCTTACACTAACACTCTAGCACCATAGCAACACTAGGGGGTGCTACAATCCCCAACCCCCCACCCTCAACATCCAACCTATCCCCATGTGCCCAGGAGCAAGGGCATCCCATAAAATACAGTTTTAGAAGGGGGAAAGGAAACAAACTGGGACGGGGCTATGTCACAAATAAATAATGGTAGAAAAATAGACCTGTTTGAACAGCCATGGATGTATCACATTATATACATCCTGGGTACAGGTACCTGCAGCTAACACAGACAGCATGAGATCCTGGCTACCATTCCCTGCAGCTAACACACACAGCATGACAAACTGTACACAAAGGGCCCGAGCACCTCCCCCTCAAGGGAAGCCCTCTGCCCACTGGAATCCTTGAATCCATCCGGAGCAGGATGAACAGCCATTCATGCCGAAACCTGCAAACAGAGAGACATAAAGGACACCATCCTAATACTAGCAACGAACTAATTATATACATTTTCTGTCAGTAGGGGGTGTGACGTTATGGGAGGTTGCCTCGCATGCATCGTTTTGAGGCGACTAGCGAGAGTCCTAACCAGGGTTTTGCCAGCCACCGTGGCAGAGCTTGTTTTGGTCCACTCAAACCCCTCTCCACCTGCATTTAATGACCAGGAAGAGAGCAGAGGAGAGCTCTATCTTGGATCTCAGAGGGAGAAAGCCGAGTGAGCTCTGTGTGCTAATATTGGACTCAAAGACAAATGTTTGCACTGTGCTTATGTTTTGTGGATGTCGTAGACAGCTACACATTGTATAGAGAGGAACCTGATTGATTAGTTTAGCGCCGGATGGTGACGTTTTGTTTTCTGTTATTTTTATGTGTTTTGAGCATTCAAACCTGTAGTAATAAACCTGGCAAGCCACCAAATTTTAAAAAAACTGACATCCACGCTGAATCTGTGCCTCTGAAAAGTGATCCCCGCGAGCTAATCTCCCACACGTAGTGGACTCAGCGGGCATCTTCCTGGAAGATGGAGGATGCAGTAAAAGCCCTGTTACAAGCCACTGCGGCCCAACAAGAGAGCAATTGCCAGCAGTGGGAAACCAACCAACAACTCGCAGAGGCCGTTGCAGCTCAGGGAGAGGAGAGTCGCCAGGCTATCACAACACAACAAGTGGCTTAACAGGAGATGAACCGCCAGTTTGCAGAGGCCCTGCTGGAATTAAAGAGGGGGTCCACAAGCCCTGTGCCAGCGAAACAAAAGATGGTACGTGCCAGCTACCACCTGCAAAAGATGACACTTGCAGATGACGTGGAGGCATACCTCACGACTAGAGTTGAGCGAACCCGAACTGTAAAGTTCGGGTTCGTACTGGACTTTGGGGTGTCTGTGTCCCGAAGCCAAACCCGGACATTTGAGAAAAAGTCCGGGTTCTGGTTCGGGGTTTGGGTATTTTTCGTGCCTTTTGAATAGCTGCAGGGCAGCCAATCAACAAGCGTTTCACTCGTTTGCCCTTAGAAGCCATCACAGCCAAGACTACTAATGACATGTCTGTGATTGGCCAGTGCATCATGTGACCCAGCCTCGATATGAGCTGGAGTCACGTAGCTAGCGCTGCATGTCACATGCTCTCAGACTAGTGTAGGGAGAGGATGCTGCCACCGCTGTGAGGGAAATATTAACATTCTAAAATCATCTCATACTTAGTATAGGGAGAGGTTCCTGGTGCTGATGTGAGGGATAGATTAGCTTTCTAAAATCATCTCATACTGCTATAGGGAGAGGTTCCTGATGCTGCTGTGAGGGATATATTATCGTTCTAAAATCATATCATACTGCTATAGGGAGAGGTTCCTGCTGCTGCTGTGAGGGACAGATTAGTGTTCTAAAATCATCTCATACTGCTATAGGGAGATGTTCCTGCTGCTGCTGTGAGGGACAGATTAGTGTTTTAAAATCATATCATACTGGTATAGGGAGAGCTTCCTGCTGCTGCTGTGAGGGACAGATTAGTGTTCTAAAATCATATCATACTGGTATAGGGAGAGCTTCCTGCTGCTGCTGTGAGGGACAGATTAGTGTTCTAAAATCATATCATACTGGTATAGGGGGGGTTCCTGCTGCTGGTGTGAGGGACAGATTAGTGTTCTAAAATCATCTCATACAGGTATAGGGAGAGGATCCTGCTGCGTCTACATTGCTGGTTTAAAAAAAAAAGAATAATATATATTTTTTTTATTATATTAATAAATAGTGCTACATAGTACATTTGCACCTTGCTGTGCATTTCTTGCACACAAAAAAGTGTGTCTACATTGTTGCTTTAAAAAAAAAAGAATAATAATTTTTTTATTCTTTTTTTTTTATTATTAATAAATAGTGGTACACATACATTTGCACCTTGCTGTGCATTTCTTGCACAAAAATAAAAAGTGCGTCTACATTGTTGTTTTTTTTAAAAAAAGAATAATAATTTATTATTCTTTTTTTTAGTATTAATAAATAGTGCTACACAGTACATTTGCACCTTGCTGTGCATTTGTTGCACAAAATTAAAAAGTGCGTCGACATTGCTGGTTTAAAAAATAATCTAAATTTGTGCTAAATAGTACATTTGCGTCCAGAATGAGGAGAGCGTCAAATAAGGGACATGGTCGTGGTCATGGTGCTGCTGGTGCTGCTGGTGTTGGTGGTGTTGTTGAAGTTCCTGTTGCAAGGAGAGGACGTGGTCGATCTGTGCCAGCTACACGCACAAATGAAACACCATCCTCAGGTGCGAGTAGCCGACAGAACCTTCAGCGTTATATGGTAGGCCCGAATGCCGCTTAACGAATGGTGAGGCCAGAACAAGTACAGGCGATAGTAGATTGGGTGGCTGACAATGCCTCCAGTTCCTTCACATTGTCTCTGAGCTGAAAGCTCAGAGTTGGCATCTGAACCCCATGGCCATCTGTTTTTCACCTCAGCCCCTTGTAAATCAGCCAAGCAGTCTGAGCCCCAAGTCATGCAGCAGTCTCTTATACTTTTGATTACTCTGCTGGTGTGCATTTCGTGGGCCATCCACATAGCCCTGCCGCAGAAGTGGAAGACATTGAGTGCACCGATGCCCAACCACTTCTGTTGCAGGATGAGGACATGGAAACACCACCGCAGCACGTCTCTGATGATGACGAAACACAGATGCCAACTGCTGCGGCTTTGTACAGTGTGCAGTCTGACAAGGAGGGCAGTGGTGAAGAGTGGGTGGAAGATGATGCGGAGGATGATTAGGTCCTAGACCCCACATGGAATGAAGGTCATGCAAGTAACGTATGCAGTTTGGAGGAAGAGGTGGTGGTCACACAGAGACACCAGCACAGCAAAAGAGGAAGCAGGTTTCAAAAGCGGAGTGACCCACCTCACCCAGGGACCTAGCACACCAAAGGCAGCTCAAAGGCGTTCCCCAGCGTGGCAGTTCTTCAGACAATGTGCTGACGACAAGACACGAGTGGTTTGCACGCTGTGCAATCAGGGCCTGAAGCGAGGCATAAATGTTCTAAACCTGAGCACAACCTGCAAAACCAGGCATCTAAATGCAAAGCACAAGCTGCAGTGGAATAAGTACCTCAAAGTACCACGGGCTCCTCCTGCTTCCTCTTCTGCTGCTGCCTCGGCCTCTTCCTCCACCTCTACAGTGCCAGTGTCCCCTGCCACCCAGCAAACAGACGGTGTGACAGCAACGCCACCGTCCCCAAGCATTTCCACACCATGGTCCCGTGGAAGCTTACAGCTGTCCACCTCCCAAACACTGGAGAGAAAGAGGAAGTACCCCCCTACCCACTCGCGATCCCTAGCCCTGAATGCCAGCAATTCAAGATTCCTGGCCTTTGAAATGCTGTCATTCCGTCTGGTGGACACGGACAGTTTTAAAAACCTGATGGCGGTTCCCAGCCCCACTACTTTTCCAGATGAGCCATCCCTTCCCTGCACAAACAAGTTGGGGACAAGATCAAGTGTGCACTGCGCAACGCCATCTGTGGCAAGGTCCACATAACCACTTATATGGGGAGCAGTAAGCACGGGCAGGGACCCTATATCTCGCTAACTGCACACTGGGCAAATGTAGTGGCGGGTGGGACTGAGGCGGCTAGCAGTTTGGCGCATGTCCTTCCGCCACACAGGATTGCAGGGCATTTCTCTTTGCCTCCTGTTGCCTCCTACTCCGCTTCCTCCTCCTCTACCACCTCCTCATCCGGTCAGCATAACACCTTCACCACCAACATCAGCACATCCAAGGGGAAACAACAGCAGGCTGTTTTAAAACTGATATGTTTGGGGGATAAACCCCACACTGTGCAGCAGCTGTGGACGGGCATTGAACAGTAGACTGATGAGTGGTTGTTGCCACTGAGCCTCAAGCCTGGTGGTGTGCGATAATGGGCGAAATCTCGTAGCATCTCTGGGCCTAGCTGGTTTGATGCACATCCCTTGCCTGGCACATGTGCTGAATTTGGTGGTGCAGAAATTTCTAAAAATACTACCCGGATATGTCAGTGCTGCTGCACAAAGTGCGGGCCATCTGTGCGTGCTTTCGGCGTTCTCACCCTGCTGCTGCTCGCCTGTCTGTGCTGCAGTGGAACTTCGGCCTTCCCGCTCACCGCCTCCTATGCGACGTGCCCACAAGGTGGAACTCCACCTTGCACATGCTGGAGAGACTGTGCGAGCAGCAGCAGGCGATAGTGGAGTTTCAGCTGCAGCACACACGGGTCAGTAGCTCTGCGGAACAGCACCACTTCACTACCAATGAGTGGGCCTCCATGGGAGACCGGTGTACCATATTGCGGTATTTCGAGTACTCCACCAACATGGCCAGTGCCTATGACGCTGTTCTCAGCGTTACTATCCCACTTCTATGTCTCCTTGAAAAAACACTTCGGGCAGCCAATGACGGAAGAGGATGTGGCACAGGAGGAAGAGGAGGAGGAAGAGGGATCTCCACGGTTTCCATGGTTATCAGGCCAGTCATTCACAAGTGGCTCAGAGGGTGGGTTCCTGCACCAGCATAGGCCAGGTAAAACATTTTCAAGCCAGGGAACAGTTCTGGAGGATGAGGAGCACGAGGATGATGATGAGGAGGAGGAACCGTGTTCACAGCAGGGTGGCACCCAACGTAGCTCGTGGGCATCACTGGAACGTGGCTGGGGGATACGGAGGACACAGATGATACACCTCCCATAGAGGACAGCTTGTCTTTGCCTCTGGGCAGCCTGGCACACTGAGCGACTACATGCTGCAGTGCCTGCACAACGACAGCCGAGTTGCCCACATTGTAACTTGTGCTGATTACCGGCTGGCCACCCTGCTGGATCCCCGTTACAAGGACAACGTGCCGTCCTTAATTCCCTCACTGGAGTGTTATCGGAAGATGTGTGACACTGAGGGCTCAGTGGAAGCCCAAGGCGAAGGCAGAGGGGGAGGAGGAAGAGGTCGCCAACGCAGCTGTGGCACCGCCAGCACCTCAGAAGGCAGGGTTAGCATGGCCGAAATGTGGAAAAGCTTTGTCAGCAGCACGCCACAACAAACAGCACCACCAGATGATAGGCAACGTCTTAGCAGGAGGCAGCATTTCAGCAACATGGTGGAACAGTATGTGTGCACACGCCTACACGTACTGACTGATGGGTCTGCCCCATCCAACTTCTGGGTCTCCAAATTGGGCACATGGCCTGAGCTTGCCCTTTATGCCTTGGAGGTGCTGGCCTGCCCTGCAGCCAGTGTATTGTCTAAACGTGTGTTTAGCACGGCAGGGGGCGTTATCACAGACAAGCGCAGCTGCCTGTCCACAGCCAACATGGACAAGCTGACGTTTATTAAAATGAACCAGGCATGGATCCCACAAGACTTGTCTGTACCTTGTGCAGAATAGACATTTAGACCGGCCTCACACAGCCATTGGTATACTTTTTTTTTTTAATATGTCTCAATATTTTGGGGGCTACCCCAATTAGACAAAAAAACAAACAAACAAAAAACAGTGTTGGCTACCTCCTCCTCCTCCACCGCCACTTCCACCTACACCACCACGGTCACTGCCTCCTCAACCTCCTACTCCACATCCACCTCCATCCACCTCCTCCACCTCCTCCTCTATTTTTTTTTTATGTGAATTTAAGTTATTTCCCTATCCACATTTGTTTGCAGGGCACTTGTCCTACTCTTACCCCCATTTTGCTTCCTTTTGTAGCTTTCTAGCTCTTTCCAGGACTTTTTTAGAGCCATTTTGTGCCAAAAGTTCAGGTCACCATTGACTTCAAAGGGGTTCGGGTTAAGTTCGGGTCAAGTTCGGTGCCGAACCCCAACTTTTTTGCAAATTTCAGCCGAACCCGCTGTTCACTCAACTCTACTCACGACCTTTGAAATAGTCGCTGATCGCATAGGATGGTCAAAAGAGCAGTGGGCGTGACTGTTAGCACCTTTCCTGACAGGTGAATTCCAAAAGGCCTACTTTGATTTGGCACCAGCAAAGGCCCAGGACTATGAGACTCTAAAGACAGAGATACTCGCATGCATGGGAGTCACCATGGCCAACCGGGCTCAATGGATGTATCAGTGGTCCTACTGCATGGACAAGCCATGCCGCTTGCAAATGTTCAACCTGATATATCTCACGAGGAAGTGGTTGCAACCTGAGACCTTGCCAGGCCCCCAGATTGTGCAGCGTGTGGTCATGGATCAGTATCTGTGTGCGCTCCCTGCTGATTTGAGGAAGGGGGTCAGTCATAGGGACCCCAAAACTGCCAACCAATTGGTTAACCTTGTGAAGAGATACACTGCTGCTGTGGACTTGTTGCACCCATCTGCGCCCCACTCCAATGTATCTATAGGTGAAATATCGCCTGTTCCATTGGTCAAGGGCATGGGGAAGTTTGATAAGACTGCTAAGACTGGGAAAGAAGCCAGGAAGGTCTTGCGGACCCTTGAGAGGACTGGGTATAGATACAGACATACAGTGCTACCGATGCCATGCATTGGGCCATATTGCTGTCAATTGCCCCCTGAATGATGAATCCATGCAATGCGATTATACTTATTTGAATAGACGTCTTTCTCTTTTTGCACAGGTTGCATATACGGCATCATATTCAAGTCGCATGGAGAAGCAAATGTGTGTGATTTTTGTTGATGGGAGACCAGTCACTGCACTTCTTGACTCGGTTAGTGTGGTGATATTGGTAAAAAGCAATTGTGTAAACTCTACAAGGTTACACCCTAGTACTGTTGGAGTCATTTGCATCCATGGGGACACTTGTGACTACCAGACGGCGGTGGTTGAGATTGACACCCCTTGCGATAGTATGACTCATTCAGTGGGGGTGGTGCCTTCACTACTTTATGATGCCCTAGTGGGCAGGGATTTTCCCCATTTTTGCAGGTTATGGGAAAGGACCGGGGGTCTGGAGGATAGAGCTCCCCCTGCTGCAGAAGCACGGGACCTCTCGCCAGACCCGTTTTGCCAAATGGAAGGGGAGACTGGTGGCAGGACCGAGGAGGGAGGAGACCCTCTTCCTTTTCTGGTACTGGCTGGGGAGCCAGAGGAGCTGGAAGATAGCTCACAGCGGGGGCTAATGACCCAGACCATGCCTCTGTCCCTGGCGGTAGTACCTAACTTAGAGGTCCGGAGAGAGGACTTCTGTACAGAACAACTGTGAGATGTCACTATCCTCAGAGCCAGAGAAACATGAAGGTGATGGATGGGGAACCTGTGGACACTAATTGGGAGGTGTCTTTTCCCTGCATGGCTCTTAAAAATAATTTGTTATATCAGGTGGGGAAACACGGGGAGGACGAGGTGGAACAGCTAGTGGTTCCCAAACCCTTCCGCAGGATGGTGCTAGATCTGGCCCATGG
The DNA here is from genome assembly GCA_018402905.1 of Glandirana rugosa. NCBI lineage: Eukaryota > Metazoa > Chordata > Amphibia > Anura > Ranidae > Glandirana > Glandirana rugosa. The sequence continues at coordinate 242,271 of BLSH010506221.1, read as the reverse complement.
GCATGTAACGGGTGGACATCTGGGTATGGAGAAAACCAGGGAGAGAATAACCCAGAGGTATTTCTGGCCTGGGTTGTATGCAGACGTCAAAGAATATTGTGAATCAAGCCCTGAGTGTCAAATGATGGCCCCGTCACCCCATTTTCGTAGCCCCCTTGTCCCACTTCCCATAATTGAAGTGTCATTTGAGCGAATTGGCATGGATCTCGTGGGACCAGTAGTAAAATCTGCCCGGGGATACCAGCACATCCTGGTGATCCTGGACTATGTGACTCGCTATCCTGAGGCTATACCCTTGCGGAATACCTCTGGTAAGACTATCGCCAAGGAACTGGTCCAGGTGTTTAGTCAGGTGGGGATCCCTAAAGAAATCTTGACGGATCAGGGTACCCCATTCATGTCCAGAGTGACCAGAAAATTGTTCAAGTTGTACAAAATCTCCCATCTCCATACCACTGTTTACCACCCCCAAACTGACAGTCTTGTGAAAAGGTTTAATAAGACCCTTAAGAGTATGCTAAAAAAGGCGGTGGATAAAGATGGTCGAAATTGGGATTTTTTGCTGCCGTACCTCATGTTTGCCATACGAGAGGTTCCACAGGCATCTACGGGGTATTCTACCTTTGAATTATTGTATGGTAGACAACCCAGAGGACTGCTAGATGTCGCAAAAGAGACGTGGGAAGGAGAGGCCACCCCATATAGAAGCGTCAAAGAGCACATCTCCTTGATGCAGGATCGAATAGCAGCTGTCCTGCCCCTTGTACGAGAGCATATGGAGCAAGCCCAGGAAGCCCAGAGAAGGGTTTACAATCGGGGTGCCAAAACCTGAACTTTCAACCCTAGGGACAGAGTGATGGTGCTAGTCCCCACAGTTGAACGTAAATTCCTGGCAAAGTGGCAGGGTCCCTTTGAGATTAGGGAAAGAGTAGGGGAAGTAAACTACAGCCTGGGAAAAGGAAACCAGAGCAGATTTACCATGTTAATCTCCTAAAACCGTGGAAGGGCAGAGAGAGTTTATTGGCGGTGCCCACTCCCTAAAAGGACAGGTTACCCCTGAACCCAGGTGTCCCCATAACCGAGTCCTTGACACTGATGCAACAAAACCACGTTAAGGAGTTTGTCAGTAAAAATAGAGACTTTTTCTCTTCCCTACCCGGACTGACCACTGTACTACAACATGACAATCATGGAACCAGGGGTCTGTGTAAATGTAAAACCCTACCAAATACCTGAGGCTAGACGAGAGGCATTGGCGAAAGAAATAAAAACCATGTTGGAATTAGACATGATAAGGGAGTCCCACAGCGTCTGGTCAAGCCCTATAGTACTGGTCCCAATGCCCGATGGCACTATCCGGTCCTGTAACGATTTCAGGAAGCTGAATGAAATATCTAAGTTTGACGCATACCCAATGCCGCTGGTTGACGAACTTGTGGATAGGTTGGGAAGTGCCCGGTACATAACAACCCTCAACCTAACTAAGGGATACTGGCGGATCCCCCAAATGGAGTCAGCAAAGTAAAAAACGGCCTTCTCTACCACCAAGGGGTCCTTCCGATACAAACAAATGCCGTTTGGTCTGCATAGGGCCCCTGCGTCCTTTCAGAGGATGATAGACAAAACTTTGAGGGTGCATCAGCCCAATGCAGTGGCCTATCTGGATGATGTGATCATCCACAGCCCAGATTGGGAATCACATCTGCCCTGGGTGCAGGCAGTGGTAGATTTGCTGAGGGTAGCAGGTTTAACAGCCAACCCAAAAAAATGTGGCATAGGGCTAGAGGAGGCCAAATACCTTGAGTATGTTATTGGTTGGGGTCTGATTAAGCCCCAGACCAATAAGATCGAGGCCATTCCAAAGCCTTCCTCGGGATTACAGGGTATTACCGACGCTTCATCCCCGACTTTGCCACCATTACCATCCTTCTGATGAAGGGTAGAGGGTCGGGAATGGTTAAGTGGAATCCTGAAGCCGAGAAGGCATTCCAGAAGTTGAAGCAAGCCCTCTGTGTACAGCCGGTGCTCGTGACCCTGGCTATCAAGTAGGCCTTAGAGGCCCTAAAACACTACCTGCTGGGAAGGTCATTCAGGCTAGTCACCGACCATGCCCCCCTTAAGTGGATGTGTAACAACCGGGAGAAAAATAGCCGGGTGACTAGGTGGTGACCAACCACTGCATGGTTGAGACAGTTGCTCCGCCCGAGGGGCTTGAGAAGAGGAGGCATATGTGACGTTATGTCAGATGCCACAATGGACGGGCGATACTTGTCGCCTCATATGCATCGTTTTGAGGCGCCTAGCGAGAGTCCGACCCGGGTTTTGCCAGCTGCCGTGGCAGAGCTGGTTCAGGCCCAGACTTTCTGGTCCACTCAAACCCCTCTCCACCTGCATTTAGTGACCAGGAAGAGAGCAGAGGAGAGTTCTATCTTGGATCTCAGAGGGAGAAAGCTGAGAGAGCTCTGTGTGCTCTGTGTGCTAATATTGGACTCAAAGACAAAGGTTTGCACTGTGCTTATGTTTTGTGGGGGTTGGGGACGGCCCCACACTGTATAGAGAGGAACCTGATTGTTTAGTTTAGCGCCGGATGGCAAGGTTTTGTTTTCTGTTATTTTTATTTGTTTTGAGCTTGCAAACCTGTAATAATAAACCTGGCAATAACAAAACATACACACACATTTTTTTTTTCCATTCTTTCAACAGGGGGTTATGATTTTTCTGACAGAAAAAAAAATGAAAAGTGTTAAGTGAAAAGTTCTCTGTGGAGTCCCTGGTGAGGGGGCCCTCCCTGGATTATCAGGCTCCTTTAACAGAGCTAAAATCAGGACTTAGGCCTAACCCAGAGTTCAACAGTGGGAAGTGTTCATTCAGCTGGCACAGGTCAGGGTGGCAGGCAGGCCTTGTCCAGAAAGTGAACAGGAAAGCAAAGCACAGACAGCAATCTCCCAGCAGTCCACGCAACAATCTCTACTTGTGAGCTGCACACTCCAGCAGTCCCTCAGGCATAGAAATTGGGATCAGACAGTCTTCTCCTACTGCCATAAGCTTTCCTGAAAGAGACTGCTTGCCTCCTAGCAGGCTGTCCTACTTTCACCACCACCACCCTGTCTTTGTGGATCGCTCTCCCCAGCCTCCATTCTTTCCCCCCACTCTTCAATTATGTCCATGATGTCGGGAAGGGACATAGGGGCAGTCCAGACCCCACTCTAGAGCTGTTCTGCACTGAACTTACCACTGGAATCTGGAAAACCTGGGCAGTTGTCTTGACTTCCCTTTTCCTGGCAGGACAAAAACGTTGAGGGACCTCTTGACCCACTGCTTGAATTTAGCTGCTCTTTTCTGGGTAGTGGAGGGTCTGTCAAAGAAGATCTTTTTTACACTGATCAGGGTCCCTGCAGCTTCTCTGGTTCCCACAGCAGGATCTGGTACATCTAACACCTCTGGACTGGACCTCTTCTTGAACCAGGGAGCCTCCCATCTCCCATTCCTCCTCCAAGCTACAAGGTGATGACCAATCCGCTATCTCATCTTTCAGGGACTCAAATTCTGCTTGCAGTCTGGGAGAACCCTAATCTATGCCCCTGTCTCCACTTTCCCAGGAGTTTGAAGCATAAAGTCACTATTTCCACCATTAGCAGATCGCTGGACATATTTGTAATCTATGGGTTGCCACGGTTGACAGCACATGATAAAAGTTCACTGAGTACTAGCTTTGAGCACAGGTGTCCATCCCAGCCGAGCGTGGGGCAACTGGGCAAGCAGGGCAGCAATAATTTGAGTGGCAGCTCCCACTGGTTGCCAAGGACCACGGCACTTGGGTTTTGAAATGACAGTCACAAACAGGCAGAGCACATGAGTCCTTCCCTGGTTCAACCCTTCTGGTGGTCTTTTGGAACAAGGCACAGACAGTTCCCTGGCTTGATAAAAAACTCTGGTTGCTTGAAGCAACAGCCAGCAGGTTGACCACGGGCAGATATTCCAGAGCACACCCCCAAATGTAGCGCTACCCCTGCAGGAAGCACAGGTGAATGTTGGTTATCTCCAACCCTGCACAGCCAGGCACATGCATTTCTTAATCACTCCTGAGACAAGAAGCAGTCCTTGCAGCTTTGTTTGTTTTTTTATTTAGGGGAATTAAACTTGGATTGGGAAGGGTTATTATGGGATGACCATTTGATCAGTAGAAACTCTTCAGGGACACAGCCTATATATATCTGGTATATACACACTCCTCTACCTCCAGCACAGACTTGCGTTTAGAACTACAACTCCCAGGACCAGCTAGCACTGATGGTTGGATTCAACACTCTCTCAGTTAGATCCTTATGAATGCCCTTTGCAGGCAGGGACCGCGGGCCCCTTTTGAGGTCTTTAGTGCTAGCTGTCCTTCTCCTGTGGTTACTGATCCCAGTACCACCTCTTCATTCACTGCCAGCCTGCCTGGCTGTAGCTGCCCCTTTCACTAGCCCTCTTAGCTACTTCTCCTCAGTCCTTCCAGACTGACTCTGCATCCATCCCAGACTGCTTGCACCCAGTCCTTTCAGTCATGCCTCTCAGTTCTCTGACTGCAACACTTACCAGCCCACATAGCCATCTTCCTGGAGACTTGCCCGGCAGTGTTCTCCTGTTATCCTCTCTTTGCTACTGTGCCTCCTGGTCAGGATCCGTCCACGTGTCATGAGAAAGGGTCCCTTCCGCACCCGAGTCCAGGCCTGAGTTCAACCCTCCCCCAGACTGGGGAGCAACACTCAAAGGTCTTGAGAGCCTAACACTCCATCTCCATCTTCTACCCAAACTCCACAGAACCCCTGCTGGGCTGGCCCTGAGTATTTGAGGGGGCCTGCTCCCTGCCAACCCTTCTGTTGGGGATTGGTCAGGGCCCTGAGAATACTCCAGCTAGCTCCTCCTGGACTCTTCCTAACTGCTTCTGGAACCTTCTCCAAGTTTCCAGCAAGCAGGGAGGAGTTACCAGAGAAGCTGCTGTTGAGTCATCCAGCCTACCTGAGCCACTCACCCATATATTTATTTATATATATATTGTGGCGAGGTGATCGATGGAAGATACGTGTCACCTCGCATGCGTTCGTTCACAACGAACTATGGTGGAATCCAGACTGGGTTTTGCCAGCCACTTTGGTAGGGCTGATCCCGGGACGGATTTTGTGGTCCACTGGTGTCCACTAATAGGTGGTATAAATTACCGGGAAGAGAGCAACGGCTTGCTCTGACCTGAGACTCAGAAGCCATTCAGCCAGAGAGATGACACTTTGAAAGTTTACTGGACTAAGACAAAGGGTTTGCACTATCTATGTTTTGTAGGTGTCTGAGAGAAGCCCTACACCACTCAGATAGGAATGCTGAATGTTTAGTTAGAGCCGGATGGCAAGGATTTGTTTTCTGTTTTGTTTATTTTGAATTCAACCTTTTAACAATAAACCTGGCTGCAAGCCAGATTTTTAAGAACCTGCCTTGTGAACTGCCTTTATCTCAGGGAAGGTGATCCCCACAAGAGCTAATCCTCACTATATATATAATATATATATATATATATATATACAGTATATATATATATATATATATATATATATATAGTATATAAATATATATGTGTGTGTGTGTGTGTGTGTAAGCAAGACTGAATTCACACAAACCAGCACTTAGTGTACTAAACAAAAATGCAAAATAATAAATCCAACAAATGAGATGAAAAGATGGTGAAACCAAATACTTATAGTGCATACATAAAAATCAGTGCAAAAAACCTACAAAATGCATTATAAACACCCGCCAGGGGTGCGGCCACCAAATAGCAAACATGAACAATAAATAGCAACAGTGATAAAAAAATATGAAAGTAAGTAAGTAAAATAACCGTGTGTATATATATTGTTAAAATGTCCACATGCAACAGTAGAGCTTCTTCACATCAATAAACAAGGATAAAATTAAATATTATAGAGGTGCATGTGTATAGAGTAACATGAAAGTCAGAGTGTATCAATGGTGTTACTTTATATCCAACACTCGTGCGTCATTAACCATAAATTGTGACTGTGATCCTCCGGCCAGCGTGCACGCTTACTTCTAGCAAAGACCCCCACGGGTCAGATGACACTTTAAAATCAAATTCCAAATGCTGCCCAATCTGCTTAGCCCAGGGTTAAGTGGATCAAATCAATCCTCCGGTATTCTCAAATATACAGGTCAAAAAAACAAAGCAAACGCTTCCATAGTTCAGTAGTTTATTAAAATGTTAAAAACACAATAAAAAAGCAGCTCACAAAGATCTATGAATCATCAGACTCATTATAGCCTCACAGGAGTAACAATATGGCCCTGGCCATGATGGGGCACTATTCCTCCCACTGACACCAAAATTGGGGCATTATTCCTCCCACTGACACTAATAATGGGGTGTTATTCCTCCCACTGGCACTAATAATGGGGTGCTATTCCTCCCACTAACACCAGCGATGGGGCACTATTCCTCCACTGACACTAACATTCGGGCTCAATTCCTGCCACTAATACCAAAGATGGGGCATTGTTTACTCCCACTGATGCTAAAACCTTTTCTACTCCCACTGGCCACAGTTCTGCCCCACTAAAGTCTAAAGAACAGTAAACCGTCCTTTTTTTCTTTTAGAAAGTCTGGAGACCCCTGTCCTAGATCTTTTACTCATTTTAGTAAATAAAGAAAAAAAATCTATATTTTTATATTATAATTGTTGATGAATTAAATGTTTCAATGAACAAGTTATGTATATGTAGCGCCCCCATAGTGAATAGGTGCTTAGATGGTAGATTTTTGCTAGGAGAGGCAAGTTTATTCAGGCCTGGCTAATGTGCAGGCCTGATTGTTTTGTTTGGGCAAGGGAGTGGCCCAGGAAGAGCTGGAGACTGCAGGAAGGAACACCCCTTGGTTACTCCTCCCCTTTTCTTCATAATGATCATGTATAATAATGTATGTTAAGGAGCCCTGGCCAATTCCTAACCTGGATTGGCAGGGGGCAGGCCTCTTTAAATACTGTGGTCTGCTCAGTGGGGGGGAGCAGAGTGTCAGGTGAAAGAGCTGGAGATGTAACAGCTGTTGCAGAGGCCCTGAGGGAGTCGCCAGTCTGGGGAGTGACCTTGGTCCTGGGGGCTCAGGAAGTGGAAAGGATCCCTCTTATAACACATGGAGGAGTTCTGACCAAGGAGCAGAAGAACAACAGAAAGGCTACAGGAAAAGGGCTCTGTAACAGATCCACCGGTGTTGGTTAATGATACATCCTGGGAGCTGGAGGAAGTGGACTGGAGCAGGCTGGGAGGATACAGTGGACAGTCTGAGGTGGTAACAGAGGCGAGTCAGGAAAGTGGGGTCACTGGGCAGTGGAGTAGGCCAGAGCAGCCAGGAGGGCTGAGGTGGCCTGGAAGAGGATGGGCTGGGAGCAGCAGTCAACCCTAGCTAGCACAAATGTACTCAGCTACACTTTGAGGGCCCATGGCCCTTGCTTGTAATGGGCAGCCTGGAGGTCCTGCCAGCATAAACACAGGCTTTACCACGTGCTAGCTGGGCCGGAACCAAGTGTGTGCAGGAGAGAGGAACCTGGAGGAAAGTGAGAATTGAAGCAAGTCTGTGCTGGAGGAAGTAGGAGTGTATATACGGAGGTGTACATAGAAGGTCCTGTGTTCTTGATCCATTGGGCATCCCACAGTCACCCCTACCCCATTCAAGTTTTATCCCCTAATGAAAAAAACAAAAAAAAAACAAAGTTCCGTGACTATGGATGAAAGGAAATGTGTGATTGAGGGCAGAGTGACAGGTGGACCACAGCAACTAGCCACCACTAAGGGGGGGCTTGACTACATATATAAATAGAAAGTCCTTTGGTTTCCTGTATTCTCTGTTTGATTTTTGCCTTCATTTTATTTATGTGTGTCTACATCTAGCGATCAAGCCAGTAATACCTATAGATCTTTTGTGTGTTTTCTGCAAAAATCCTAACGATCACCATTTCTAATATTTCAGTTCTGTCTGTGTTCCGAAATTCTAAATGAACAAAGTTCCTATACAATACCTCTCAGAAATGCGAGAATCCCAAGCAGAGATTTTAATATTTTGCGTACATTGTTTTATTGTTTGGTGAACCATATAACTTCACTGGTAGAATGACCAAACTCCTTCAATGTCTGGTGTCTCCAAGAGATAAAAGAATCCAGTAGTTATTATTTCAGTTTTGGGTGCCAGTTTTCTGACCCAAAAACTGAAAACAGCAGATCATAAGGAGAAGTACAGCCAAAGCTCATTTGGCTGTATTTCTCCTATGGATCACAGGAGTGCAGTTCATTCTGCAGTCCTGTAACCCATTTTCAGCAGACAGCGGGCTGAAATCCACTGTCAGCGGACATCACAAAGCCGTTCCAGTCTTGGGCAAGATTGCGACAAGAAGTCAGGAAACGCCCACATGCCTGGAACAACACCCAGCTCAGCCTCTCAGCGAGCTACTGAGAGCCTGAGCCGGCCACTCCCACCCAGTCCACAGCCCAGAGCCCCAGTGAGCGAGGTCACTGACATTCACCAGCTCTCTGCTCAAGGAGTTCTGAGAACCAAGCAATCAGTGGTGTTAGATCACTCAGTTCCTAGTGTTAGAGCCGACAGGGGGACAGATGCAGCATCAGGCCAATGCTCTGGAGTTGAAAAACGTTTCCATGGCTTGGTGCTGGCAACAGTCAGGCCCCTCTTTCGATTCCCCGTGTCTGCCATTTTGTCACATCACTTACATCATACCCCCCGGAGCAACGCTCATAGACTGGCTGATGGAGAGACAGCAGCGGGGCTGGGAGCTGTGTGTTCCTGAAGAGCACTGATACCCCACACCCAGCTGGACTGGACATCGGATCCAGGCACCCAGCACATGTGGGACCAATTTCTGTGCCCCTAAATGTTGCGCCCGGGGTGACTAACCCGGCCCCCCCCCCCCCCCCCCACCATGCTACGCCACTGATACTATTGAAGCAGTACTAAATCCAAAACCAAAAATGTAATATATTGTAGCCTACCAATCATTACATGTGGTGGTTTTTTTCCCTGGTGATCTGGCCAGTAACACACCTCCATGTATAAAGCTGGCCATTGATGAATCTTTTTCTTTTTTTTGATCAACCACCCAGTGCCGTCGTTGTGATGTAATTATGGAACCCAGGAGTGCAGTGCTGATAGCGATACTCAGAATTTCGATGTGATACTGGAATGCTGTGGTGACTTAATTATAATATGAGTACAAAGAGTTTTAAGAAATAATACTTTATCAAAAATATTGCACCATGGTGGTTATTTCTGTGCTTTGTGCATACTTTCAGCTGCCAGAGGTGTTCGGCCGCTTAAAGGGGAATGCACTTATATTAGCTGAAGCGGTGGATGATAACTTTGCATATGTGGAAGCAACTTCATGACCATCCATTACCTGGGGAAAGGGGTTATGTGCATTTGAATCGTATTGTTATTTGGGCCCAAATTTTAAGGTGAGGGCATAATTAAGAGGTGGAGCATGCTTTGTTTCTCATGTTTGCTGTGGAGCACTGAAGTCCAGCTGCATGTTTCACAGAGATGGGTGGAAACACAATAAGGTTGTTTCAAGAAACAGGAATATCTAGAGCAGAAAGAACACATAAGAACAGGTATAAGTGACGGACTGCTTTTATAAATTAGGCAAGTATCTTTTGTTTCTGCATGAGATCAATTTATGTACAGAAGAGTAAAACTACTGATGAAAGGATTAATATTTTATTGAATAGAACAATCTATGTGCATGGCCCAACAAATGGAAAACCTAGATAGCTATGAATCCCTTGTACAATATCCTAGATAAAGGCAAAACAGCATGAGAAAATATTATGAGCCCTGCATATTGTAGGAAAAATCCTGCACTTGAAATTAAATGTTTCCTTCATTCAAAAGCTGAGTGAATGGTAGTATACTTTCACAGAATAGATCCCTTTATCTTGTGGTCAACAACATGTGATATATATAGACTTTTCAAAAGTAGTCAATGAATACAATCCTTCACGTGAGCCTGCATGGCATTTCCAAGCCGTATGTCATGAGACCATGTGTGCAAATTGAGAGGTATGCTAAGTTATCATATGACAAAGAAATGAAAGGGCTATTTTGGTAATATCGGGTCGTAAACGCAAGTAAGGACGTAAGTGGGTTAAATATAGCTGTGATATTCCACAGCGAAAGACCAGACCTGAACTATTTTGCAGAGCTAATTATTTGCTATGGGAAACATTGGCAATATCATATTCCTCTCTGAATAATCACAAGTGTATGCTGTCACTGTGCAGAGTACCACTAAAGTGCACATAACTAGGCATTACTTCATAGCTACGGTTTTCCATGAATCTAAGCTGGGAAACACCACCATTATTTGGAAATGGGATATATCAACCACAACTCAAACTCAAACAGTAGCTTGAGTTTAAAGCGGAGTTCCACCCAGTTAAAAAAAAGTGTAGCTGCTGACTTTTAACAATCGGACACTCACCTGTCCCTCACTCCAGCGATGCAGTCGCCTGAAGGCTCGCTCTTCTCCCCCTCCCCTCGGTGGCGCCGGTATCACAAGTGTGGGCACCTGGCTTTGGCTTCAAAGCTGGGCGCGCACTGCACAGTTGCGCTGCGCTTTGTGAATGGCCGGTGTATCTTCTGTGACGTGTCCCAGAAGATTGCCGGGTGGGGGGGTGAACTTCCTTCCGGCTCCGTGGCGCCAGGACAGGAAGTGTAGCTGGGACCCTATCAAAACAGGGTCCCAGCTACCACCCCCCCCCCAAAAAAATGACATGCCAATTGTGGCATGTCAGGTGGTCACCTCCCCTTATTCCACTTTTGGGTGGAACTCCGCTTTAAGGACAAGCCCAAGTTCTAAAGAATTGTCCCTGGATATGTTTTTTTTCCCTCGAAATGGCACTGCTTTAGAACCCATAAAAATGTTTAGTCAAAACTGCTACCTAAAAAATATTACTTTCATTAAAATGTGATATATCATATATCTTTTTTTTTTTTTTTTTTTTTTTTTTACCATCAACGTAATGCACATGGGGGCTAAAAATATGTATGCAAGTTACCTGCTGGGGAGAGAACCAGGGCCAGATTTATAAGGAGGAAAAAGGGGCAATTGCCCTGGGCCCCCTGACAGAAGCCCCCCCCCCATATAAACATTATATAAAACAATATAAATAAATGATATATAAAATAATAAAAATAAATAACAAAATAATATAACATGTATAATAAAATTTTACTTTCTTTTATTAAACTTATTCAAAGGCTTTTATAACAAACATGTCATACTTACCTGCTCTGTGCAGTTCGTTTTGCACAGAGCAGCCCAATCATCTTCTTCTCGGATCCCTCTCCAGTGCTCCTGGCCCCTTCCTCCTGTCGAGTGCCCCCAGAGTAAACAGCTTGCAATGGGGGCACCCAAGCAGGCTCGCTTCCGAGCCGTGCATGTCCATGCACACACAAAGCTATGGCTCGGCCCTGTCCCCTCTCTCTCCTCAGTGTCTCACTGGCTGTGATTGACAACAATGGCTCCTGTTGCTGATTCAGCCAATCAGGAGCCCCGGAAAGACAAGGCTCTTGTGCACATTGCTGAATCGCAATGGGGCTCAGGTAAGTATATGGGGGATTGGGGGGGGGGGGTTGCTGCACAGAGAAGGTTTTTTTACCTTCATGCATGAAGGTAAAAAAAATCTCAAGCCTTTAGGACCACTTTAAATGTATCTTGGGAAGTAATATTTTGCCGGCCACCATCTGTAAAAGTCTGGACTGGTGTATTGTATCCTTTTTCAAAAATGAACTTTGGCGGCTCAAGCAAATCACACATAGAGCAATATGACTGCGTGTGTGTGGACATGTGTGACCTCAGAATGACATTGTGTCATGCATCTTAAAAATCAGACTATTCTCATGCATTAAAAAGGGGATTTACTCAATGGATAAATTGAGAATGACACAAATATTAATTTTCACAAAGCAATTCGCAATTTGCATATACCCCAGAATGTTATGAAGAGTGATCAGATGAATTGCAATTAATTGCAAAGTCCCACTTTGCCATGAAAATGAACTTAATCCCATAAAAAAACATTTCCACAGCATTTGTGAAGAAGGCTTCAGGGCGCCCAAGAAAGTGCAGCGAGCACCAGGACCATGTCGTACAGTTGATTCAGCTGCGGGATCGGGGCACCACCAGTGTAGAGCTTGCTCAGGAATAGCAGCAGTGCCTCTGCATGCACAGTGAGGCAAAAACTTTTAGGGGATGGCCTGGTGTCAAGAAGGGCAGCAAAAAAGCCACTTCTCGTGAGGAAAAACCTCAGGGACAGAAAGGTACAGGGATTGGATTGGTGAGGACTGGGGTAAAGTAATTTTCTCTGATGAATCCCCTTCTCGATTGTTTGGGGCATCCGGAAAAAACCTTGTCCGGAGAAAAAAAAGTGAGTGCTACCATCAGTCCTGTGTCATCCCAACAGTAAAGCATCCTGAGACCATTCATGTGTGGGGTTGCTTCTCAGCCAAGGGAGTGGGCTCACTCACAATTTTGCCTAAGAACTCAGCTATGAATAAAGAATGGTACAAAACATCCTCCGAGAGCAACTTCTCCCAACCATCCAAGAACAGTTTGGTGACGAACAATACCTTTTCCAGCATGATGAAGCACCTTGCCATAAGGCAAAAGTGATAAGTGGCTTGGGGAACACAACATCAAAATTTTGGGTCCATGGCCAGAAACTCCCCAGACCTTAAAGTAGAACTATAGGCAAAACGTTTTTTAAAATTTTGGATAGAGTAAGAGAGAGTTATAACTAGTGTTGAGCGAACCCGGACTGTAACGTTCGGGTCCGTACCGAACTTTCGGGTGTCCGTGGCACGGACCCGGACATTTCAAAAATCGTTCGGGTTCGGTCCGGGGTTCTGCTATTTTACTCCACGTGTTGAGAAGCTGCAGGGCAGCCAATCAACAAGCGTTTCACTGGTTTGCCCTTAGAAGCCATCACAGCCATGCCTACTAATGGCATGGCTGTGATTGGCCAGTGCATCATGTGACCCAGCCTCTTTATAAGCTGGAGTCACAGTGCTGCAGTCACATGCTCCTTGGGTTAGTCGGTAC
>BLSH010506221.1:199339-213329 GCA_018402905.1 Glandirana rugosa | reverse complement strand
CTCTCTTTTTTTTTTTTTTTTTGTGTTGAAATTGCAGAAACGCCCCACCTAAACGAAACGTGTTCGGTCCCCTTCCGAGCCAACATCTCGGGTTATTAACGAAATACCCCCACCTAAGGAGTACCCATCGGGTCACAAACCTACACAAATCTTCTACACGCTTTCACTTTGGTCGTCCGGGTAAAAAATCACTTAAACCTCCCCCACAGAACCCGCTGGCGATATTCGAGAAGGTAGAGGCGTTAAAACAGATAAAAATCCATGGTCAGAAGCTCTCGTCCTCCACAACATCATGGGGTATTAAACCCCTACGTATCAAAACGACGTAACTCATAAAGCAAATCCACCCCGCAAAGACGTTAAAGTTGTGTTTTTTTTTTTTTTTTTCTCTCTCTCCTGCTCCCCTTCTTATCCCTCTCCTTCCCCCCTCTCCCTGCCTCTTCTGTTCCACCCCTAACACCCCCGTTAGAATACTAAGGTGTGCGGGCTGGCCCCGTACCCTCTAGTACGTCAAACTCTACCTCTTTACCTTTTACTAAGGCTCACTAATCTACTGACAATCACCTTTTTGGTCTACAACCCTATAATGAACGCCCATTCTCTCTCGATGCCATACGAATTGCAGGCAGCCATGTGTTCCCGGGCGGCTTTCAAAATACTTTGTAGCCTCTCTCCATGTCTAGTTTGCAGACCTTTGTACGCTGTTCCTTTATGCTCAATCGTAGCTTTCTGTTTACTCGCTCGTCCCCTCATTACAACTCCTTCGGGGGAGGAGGAGAGAGGAAATAGAATAAAATAAAATGAACATAGGCGAGTTGCCCCTTGCCCCTGGGCTCACACTGGGGGGGGGGGGGGGTGGGAGTGATCCCCCACCCTTTCTCTTTGCTATAAAGATGGCGTAAAACTCTTGCAGATAAAGAGTCACTATTGATGCTGTTGGATGACCGCAAGTCCCCCTTCCCCACCCGTCCCTTACCTGCCCCCACCCTATCCCACCCCCTCCCTTACAGAATTTAACTACGGTTGTCCTAGCTTACTGTTTGGACGTTCTCTATTGAATGTACTCTACTTGTTGAATATTGTATGGCATGTAGTTCATTCTTTTTTTTCCATGTAACATGCTTTGTAATTTTTCAATAAACTTTTTTTTTGGAAAAAAAAAAAAAGATAATAAATGGCTTCAGCCAAACACTAACCATGAGTGGAAGAAAAGTTTTTGTGCTGTCATTCATATTCTCTGAAAAATGGCCAAGAATTCATAAATTCTGCCAGGGTATGTAAACTTGTGAGCACAACTATATATATATATATATATATATATATATATATACACAGTATCTCACAAAAGTGAGTTACACCCCTCACATTTTTGTAAATATTTTATTGTATCTTTTCCTGTGACAACACAGAAGAAATGACACTTTGCTACAATGTAAAGTAGTGAATGTACAGCTTGTAGAACAGTGTACATTTGCTGTCCCCTCAAAATAACTCAACACACAGCCATTAACGTCTAACCCACTGGCAACAAAAGTGAGTACACCCCTAAATGAAAATGTCCGAATTGAGCCCAATTAGTAATTTTCCCTCCCCAGTGTCATGTGACTCATTAGTGTTGCAAGGTTTCAGGTGTGAATGGGGAGCAGGTGTGTTAAAGTTGGTGTTATCGTTCTCACTCTCTCATACTGGTCACTGGAAGTTCAACATGGCACCTCATGGCAAAGAACTCTCTGAGGATCTGAAAAAAATAATTTTTCTCTACATAAAGATGGCCTAGGCTATAAGAAGATTGCCAAGACCCTTAAAATGAGCTGCAGCACGGTGGCCAAGACCATACAGCGGTTTAACGGACAGGTTCCACTCAGAACAGGCCTTGCCATGGTCGATCAAAGAAGTTGAGTGCACATGCTCAGCGTTATATCCATAGGTTGTCTTTGGCAAATAGATGTATGAGTGCTGCCAGCATTGCTGCATAGGTTGAAGGAGTGGGGGGTCAGCCTGTCAGTGCTCAGACCATACGCTACACACTACATCAAATTGGTCTGCATGGTTGTCATCCCAGAAGGAAGCCTCTTGTAAAGATTATGCACAAGAAAGCCCACAAACAGTTTGCTGAAGACAAGCAGACTAAGGACATGGATTACTGGAACCAAGTCCTGTGGTCTGATGAGACCAAGATAAACTTATTTGGTTCAGATGGTGTGAAGTGTGTGGCAGCAGCCAGTTGAGGTTGCCTCTTCTAGGCAGCAGACAGGCTGGAATTTGTACCAAACTGGTGTGAATCCAGCCTAAAGAAAAAAAATGTAAAAAGTATAAAAAAAAGTAATACAACATATAAAAAATAATTTTAAAAAAGTGTAAAACCATTGACTTGGAGTACCAATTAACATTCAGAATTGCAACACAGTTCAGTGAACCTCCCACCAACCAAATCCAGGTGCGTTTGACTCATCCTATAAATACATAAAAATTTGATGAAAACCAGGGATCGGCACGAGGTGGGGGTGGAAGCCCAGAGTTAGGCTTTAAATTACACCCAGACCACATTCAGACTCCCTTATCATTAGCTTAAAGCAGGGGTCTCCAAACTTTTTAAATGAAGGGCCAGTTTACTGTCCTTCAAGCTTTAGGGGGGCCAGATTGTTGCCAGCTGGGGTAGAAAAAGTCCTGGGCCCAGCAACGGTGAGAATAAACATGGCTTCAGGGTTGGTGGTCAGTAGGAGGTGGAGTAGTGTCCCATCATTGGTATCAGTGGGAGGAATGATGCCCAATCATTGATATCAGTGGGAGGAATGGTGACTCATCATTGGTATCAGTGGGAGGAATTGGTGCTCCATCATTGGTATTAGTGGGAGGAATAGTGCCTCATCATTGTTATTAATGGAAAAAGCAGTGCCCCCTTGTCAGTGTCAGTGGGAGGAATAGTGATTCATATCATTGGGAGGAATAGTGCCCCAAGGACCAGGTAAAGGCTAGCAAAGGGCCACATCTGGCCCTCGGGCCACAGTTTGGAGACCCCTGGCTTAAAGGACTGTAAGTTTCAGCCACTATACTGTATAAATGTCCACTCCCATATGATTGTCCCAAAGTATTCCTAAGACTTCCTCTGCTAATTCTATATTGTGTAATTTCAGAACGTCTGAAACTACAGGCCCCTGCTTGCACACATAATGCATACTAAGGCCCCTTTCACACTTGTAAGACCTGAAAGTCACATGACTTGAAGCAATGCCTGTGTAATCTTGAGGTCTATGGATCTCAAGTCGCATCAAATTCGGAACAAAGTAGTGCAGGAAAAAAATAGAAAAAAATGTATGCGCGCTGCTACTTATCCTAATAAACTATATGGTGGCTGCAGCTATCACTAATATGTGTTCCCACATCCACTGAAATTTGTAATCTAAAGGTGATTGCGCTTCCGAAATATTGTTTCAATAATCAATCTTCATAAGTGTTAATGTACCATGTCTAAACTAGTGATTCCTCTTTAAATCCAAACAATCATAAAATTATAAAAATTATTTAAACAAAATTAGAGTAACATGTTTAAAAATAGATATATTAGTGTCGGGCGTGATATATAGTATACGGTGGATTAGCACCGTAATCTCCGTTCCGCTCCGCGCTGCGCAGTAATGGGCGAACTGTTAGGCAAGTTGATTGTAGTGTACATGGGCGAACTTGCCTGACAGTTCACCCGTTACTGCACAAGCGCCAACCAGAACAGAGATTAGGGTGCTAATCCACCGTATACTATATATCATGCCCGCCATAGCCGCTTGGCTTTTTCCTGAAGAAGCCACATGGGAAGATGGTGATACGTGTGGAGGAAGAGCCAGGCGGCATGTGATCAGTACTGGAGAGCAAGTGAGGAATGCTTGATTGTATACACAGATGCTTGTTTTAATCAATAAAATGTGAGTTGTATTCTTAAAGTGTGGGGTTAATCATCTATGTTATTGGCATGCTACACTATTGGAGTTCTTCCCCTCCTATTTTTCTTTGAGCACATTGTGGAGTTATCCTTGCTGGAGCTGTTATGCTAAACTAGTAGGATTAACGAGGAAGATCAGTGGCCAGTGTGCGAGATACTTTCATAGAAGCTGTGTTGGTCCATTATGGGTCTGTTGTTAAGGTGAGCGTTCATTTCACCTGGTGACGGAGCACCACTGCATGCCTTATTGGAGCACCAAGGGGATTTCTGATTTTTGTTGTTCATCACAGTTGCTGTTTGGAATAGAACATTATAGTACTTGAAGTGTGGACTTTTAGGACCATATCAATTATATACTTATACACTAATATATCTATTTTGTTACACTAATTTTGTTTAATTTTTTTGATCATTTAGATTTAAATAGGAATTGCTATTTTAGACACGGTTGATTATTGACACAATATTTTGGCAGCACAATCACCTTTAGATTACAAAGCATTGCAGGAACTACTTTAAAGTCGCACAAATATGAATGGTACTCATTGGAAATCATGGGGTATGACTTGTCATGAGACTTTGCAGTCCCAAATCACAGGACAAGTCACACAAGTATGAAAGGGGCCCAACTATGAGGGGAACTATTTATAAAGAATTCATTTAAAAAACTGTAATGGTAAAGGATCTCTAAAATGAGTTTGTCAGAAAGGGTGATATCATCTACTTGCTCCCTATGCCAGCACCCCTTCCTGGGCGCCAGGGGTGTTGATGAGCCTGGTACCCATCAGCATTGGACACTAGTGCCTTAGAAGGGTGATTCCCTCTCTATGCAGTCCCCCTATCCCCAGTATTGAAAGACTTTGGGGATGGTATCCACACAGAAATGCAATGAATTAACAACCCCTTCTCCCATCAAAGAAGAGGTGTTACAGAGTGTCAGAGAATGTATTTACTGCTGGGTAAATGTTAAATGAATCTTGAGCTAATTTTTGGTGAATGTCTATTAATTTTGATTTGCAAATAAGGTGAATGTTGACCAAAGAATTTTTGACAAATATTGGGTGAAAAATTTTTAAATATACTTTTATGTTTCTAACAAAGTCACATTTAATTCAAAATAATTAACCAAAAGGAACCCACAGGATTTTATATATATATATATATATATATATATGCATATATATATATATATATATATAAAGCCATGGCGCCGATCCCTAGAGGCCTGATGGTGACCTCCAGAGCCAGGGACAGCTGACTTCATATTCACAGAGTGGGTTACTAGGCATTGTGGGTGCAGGTAGAACAATTGAGTTGGGCACCAGACACTTTGATGATGCAGAATAAAAGAGTTTTATTTTATCTTAAAAGAACTGGGGAGAAAAGGTTAGGGTCAGGACACCCCCTGGGTGGGTGCAAAATGACTTAGCAGACTCTGAGGTTCACAAACAAAAATAGGACACTGAGATAGTTGTATAGATACAAACAACAGTGCAGTGCTCAAATATAAGTGGAAAAATCCCTTTACAGGATAACAGATAAGAGAAAAGTCACTAAATCAAAAGTTCCAGTGAAAAAAGTGCTCCTGTGCAGAAAAATAATTCATATATAGTTCATAAATAACAATAAAAATAACAATAAAAAGTGCTCCTATGCAGAAAAATCCATAAAGTGCATCAGCTGCTGCGCGCATAAATGCCTTGTCCCTTTGACTCTGACCCTGGTTCACACGTTGCCTCTGGCAACAGGAATGATTGTCCTCCATTAGCAACTCTGTCCCTTCACCTCCGACAAAGAGGGGTTCTCTGCCCGCAGAACTTGTGCAACTTGGTTAGGCTTCCGACATGAAGCCCCAACCCTGCGCTGTTGCTTCTTGTCCTGGGAAGGCCTCAGACTGCCTAACAACCAGGCACTCCCAGATAGGCCATAGGCCAGTCTTAAACACATGTCCACCCAGACAGCCATCCAGGTGGCACAGAACAGCGATCATCTGACTCCTCCCAAATAAATAGACTCTCACAGGAGGACATGGGGCCCAAGAAAACCCCTGCCAATTGGCTAGATCAGCCTATCCACTCATATTCCAAGTTCATAGGCACCTTATCATCCCAATGCCATGAATAGCAGCGCCACCCAGTGGCAGAGGAGAGAGGTGCATCAAACTCAGAATTAGAGAAAGAATCATGAGATCCCCTAACAATTGGCCAGGCTAGTTATCACCTAGCACAGGGGTGGCGAACACGCAGCTCTCGAGCCGCATGCGGCTCCCGGCCATAATGAATGCGGCTCTTTGCCTCTTATTATATTTTGTATATACTGTGGCTCTTTGCCAAGTTTCATGTTTCTCTCAGGGCGATCTCAGGCAGCTTGCATTGACTTCTATGATAGAAGTCTCCTCACAAGCCGCCTTGAGATCGCCTCGAGCGCCGCTTCGCGCCGCGCCGCTTCTGTGTGAGTGTTTGTCTGTTTTGGCAGGTCACTGCGTGGTATGGCTCTCTGACTCTCAAAGTTTAAAATTTTGGCTCTTTGCGTCTAACTTGTTCGCCACCCCTGACCTAGCAAACTAAATTTAACAGCATCCCTGTTCAAGACCAGAATGCTACATACATATATATATATATATATATATATACACATAGTATCTCACAAAAGTGAGTACACTCCTCACATTTTTGTAAATATTTTATTATATCTTTTTATGTGACAACACTGAAAAAATTACACTTTGCTACAATGTAAAGTAGTGAGTGTACAGTTTCTATAAGAGTGTAAATTTGCAGTCACCTCAAAATAACTCAACACACAGCCATTAATGTCTAAATCGCTGGCAACAACCCGATGTCATGGGACTCGTTAGTGTTACAAGGTCTCAGGTGTGAATGGGGAGCAGGTGTGTTAAATTTGGTGTTATCGTTCTCACTCTCTCACACTGGTCACTGGAAGTTCAACATGGCACCTCCTGGTAAATAACTCTCTGAGGTTCTGAAAAATAGAATTGCTGTTCTACATAAAGATGGCCTAGGCTATAAGAAGATTGCCAAGGTGCTGAAACTGAGCTGCAGGACAGTGGCCAAAACCATACAGCGGTTTAGCAGGTCAACCAAAGAAGTTGAGTGCACATGTTCAGCGTCATATCCAGAGGTTGTCTTTGGAAAATAGATGTATGAGTTCTGCCAGCATTGCTGCAGAGATTGAAGGGGTGGGGAGTCAGGCTGTCAGTGCTCAGACCCTACGCCGCACACTACATCAAATTGGTTTGCATGGCCGTCGTCCCAGAAAGAATCCTCTTCTAAAGATGATGCACAAGAAAGCCAGCAAAAACAGTTTGCTGAAGATGAGCAGACTAAGGACATGGATTACTGGAACCATGTCCTGTGGTCCGATGAGACCAAGATAAACTTATTTGGTTCAGATGGCGTCAAGCGTGTGTGGTGTCAACCGGGTGAGGAGTACAAAGACAAGTGTGTCTTGCCTACAGTCAAGCATGGTGGTGGGAGTGTCATGTTCTGGGGCTGCATGAGTGCTGCTGTCACTGGGGAACTACAGTTCATTGAGGGAACCATGAATGCCAACATGTACTGTGACATACTGAAGCAAAGCATGATCCCATCCCTTCAGAGACTGGGCTACAGGGCAGTATTCCAACATGATAACGACCCCAAACACACCTCCAAGACGACCACTGCCTTGCTAAAGAAGCTTAGGGTTAAGGTGATGGACTGGCCAAGCATGTCTCCAGACCTAAACCCTATTGAGCATCTGTGGGGAATCCTGAAATGGAAGGTGGAGAGGCGCAAAGTCTTTAACATCCACCAGCTCTGTGATGTCGTCATGGGGGAGTAGAAGAGGACTCCAGTGGCAACCTGTGAAGCTCTGGTGAACTCCATGCCCAAGAGGGTTAAGGCAGTGCTGGAAAATAATGGTGGCCACACAAAATATTGACACTTTGGGCCCAATTTGGCCATTTTCACTTAGGGGTGTACTCACTTTTGTTGTCAGCGGTTTAGACATTAATGGCTGTGTGTTGAGTTATTTTGAGGGGACAGCAAATTTACACTGTTATACAAGCTGTACACTCACTACTTTACATTGTAACAAAGTGTCATTTCTTCAGTGTTGTCACATGAAAAGATAGAATAAAATATTTACAAAAATGTGAGGGGAGTACTCACTTTTGTGAGATACTGTATTAGGATGCTTCATAACATTGCTAGATTTAACTAATGAATGGAGGAAGGGGGTGTTATTTAATGTAGCAAAACATCCCCACATCCCAGGGAAATCCTTTTAATCTTCTCAGAGGTGTAAGGCATTGATTTTGAAAAGATAAATCTATTGGAGACCTCTAAGCTTGCCTATCTAGAGTCCAATGTTTCTCAAATGGCTGCAGCTGCTGCTGAGAGGACCTATTTGCAAATGAAAGGGAATTCACAGTTCGTTTGGATGACTCATTCCAAATTTACTGGGTGGTTCACACGCTTGCCGGAACAGGAAGGCCATCATTGTGCTGAATTGTTTTCCTGAATGCCTTTATGAACAACAGCAAAAGGAAATATTACAGTTTGGCAGAGGTCCATAAGCCTGATTGGTACTATAGTGCTGAGAATGCAAAGCAGATCTCTGCCAAGTCAAACATATCCTCACAGCTTCAGTTATTTTTGTCTGTGAGGAAAGTGAATTGCTGGCTCCCTAAGTAAAGGGCTTAGAAATGTGACAGAAGATTACAATGATGTCTTAGGAACCACAAGCAATGTATTGTTTATACACAAAGTATCAAAAGGTAGCACGAAATAGCCACATGAAAGGAGCAGATCACATGCCATATCCTCCCCCTGTACCCCCAGATGACCTCAAGTCACATCCTACTATAGGGAATATTGAATTTAACTTTAACTAAACAAATGTTTTGCTTTAAGGTCTCTATCTGCAGACGAGATCATGATGCATACACAAATAATATATAGGATTTTTATTTTATACATTGTGGCATGGGGGACCGTCAGCTCTCCTGGTAGATGCATTTTGAGTGAGTTCACAACAGTCAGGATCTCTTTAAGGGCATGGCAGCCCATGTTTATTGAAATAACAGAAATTACAGTCCTTCCAGAGTTCTCCCATGCAGGGGTTTCACTTCGAAACAGGAATGTAAATAACTCACGGTAAAAATATCAAGCCTCCTGGCTTACTGATTAGCGCTGCTGCTCACGCTTCTAACCTCAGTCTCGTGACCCTGTACCAGTGTCCCGGGCCTGTACCCACTCAGTACCCCAGCCGAACCTCTCTCTTGCTGCTACGGCCCAATGGATAGGGTCTTCTGTCTCCTCTCAGATAGCCCTGTACAGACATGCACGCTTCTCCCTTGCAAGCTTGGACTCCTCGGGAGGGTGGAGCCCAGAACCCTGGTCCTGACACTGCTATCAGGCCCAGACACACCTGGACAATCAATGTCCTGGCTGCTTTCAAAACCTGGTCCCAGGATTGGAGGTTTCCTCCCTCCCAGATTGCTGAGAAATCTCCAAACTACAGGCTCCCAACTGGATCTAAAAAAGCTTGGAGGAAACTGCCAAAACAGATTCCTCCATGTCAAATAACAGTCCTGGAGCCTGTCAACCTGCCAGGTTGACAATCCTGAGGACAACTACCATGACAGGGGACCGCCCCGTCACAATATATATATAAATCTGACAAAGTACACATAGGGGGAGATTTACTAAAATGGGAGCACTCAACATCTGGTGCAGTTGTGCATAGTAGCAAATCAGCTTCTAACTTCGGCTTGTTCAATTAGGCTTTGACGATAAAACCTGGAAGCTGATTGGTTTTTATGCAGAGTTGCACCTGATTTTGCATGCTCTAAATGTTTTCTAGTAAATACCCCCATTGTGACCTAGTACACAGAGGCAGCAGAAGACTGAGGAGTAATATAAGGAGGAGGAGAATGGTTGGGGTACTGGCAGCAAGAAGGAAGAGCAAATGAGGCAGACCTCAAAGGAGACATTTCACCTGACCCACACCATGGGTGTTATATATGAGTGGGGTAAAAATATGGACAGTGATGTCATCAGTAGCATTAAGGACTCGGGGTTCTCTGCTGCAGGCAATTTATGGTGAATGGAGTATTTTATGCTCTCAGACACCTTCACAGGGACTTGAGAATTTGGGTCGTTAAAGAGAAGGACCACTATTGGGTGGCTAACCTACTAGATCCCTTATTCAATGGTAAAATGGCTGATTTCCTGTCAACATCTCAGAGGGAGCACAAAATGTGAAGAGTTCTGCATAAGAACCTCTCTGTCACATTTCCTAATGATAGCAGAAGCCCCCCTGATGGCCATTGTGCCTCCATTCCTCTGATCCTTGATAGGAAAAACGGTAGTGACAGCAGCTGCCTTGGTGCCACTTTTCAGAGTATTGTAAATCACAGCCACCAGCCCTGGCTGAAGACAGCGCTCACAAGAAGTGCCTGAACCATATGATTAGTGACTGGCTACATTGGGTGCAAGGTTGTTGCAGACACTCAGAAGTGATGACCCCATAGACTACTAGTCGTTTTAGCTGGAGCACTAACCTGATCTTATTCATTACGCAGTAGAGCTTATGACTTCCCCTGCAGCAAGTGTGCTGTCTGGGCATTTAGCATAACAGGAATTTTTGTTACAGAGTGGTGAATCCACCTGTCCTTTGACAGTGTGAACTGACTCATTTTAATTAAAATTAACAAGTCTTGGGTTACCAATGACCGCAAAACCCCTACTGCTGATGCCACTGGTTAAATTTTAAGTGCCATCTTGGTAAAAAAAAAAAAAAAAAAAGATTTATGCCATCACTACTAGCTCCTGCTACCTCCCCTGGCCTATCTTAGGACTTTGGCACTGAAAAAGTGTCACACAATCTTTTTGCAGCTCAACTTCACTTCATTGTGCCCCAAAGTTTCTGGTGTACTCAAGTGATCCAACACTGTAAAGGTGTCACACAATGTTTACACAGCTTTACCACAGCTGAAACATTTATATTGTTTTCTTCAGGGTAAATAATGCATGTTCCTCAGAGTCTGCAGTCTATTCTGGTGCCCTAGCTCTGTAAAGATGCCACAAACGGAGGTTGATTTAGTAAAGGCAAATATACACCCCCCCAGGCTGGTGAATCCCTTCAATAGGAAGACCCTGCTGTTCTGGAGCTCACTGTATTTATCAGACTCTCAAGCCATCTACTGGGCCACCCCATCAAGGGATTGGCTGGCACTCAATAAAAAAGCTACCTATTTATGCCTTCATTAACAAGAAATGTCACCACAACACACTGTTCCATGCACGCACTAACACTGTTGTCTGCCATCTTGATTAACGGTCTCTGGACTGGCCCGCTGGAATGTGTGCCACCTATTAGTAATAGGACACGCTTGCCACTTATTACTGCGTGCAGTGCCGCCATGGTAGCATCCATTTTTATGCCTGTAAAATAAAAGTTTGACTTGAAAGCCCCTCATATATCCATACTTTATTACTCCACAATCTGTCCCAGAATATGCCTTTTGACATTGTACTTATTACTTTTTACTCTTTTTGTTTTTACTGGTTGAAAAAAAAAATCAACTAACTAAAGAAACCCCTACATACTGTACTATGTAACGCTGTAACGCTATGTATACTGCACTATTCACAAAAAAAAATGTAATAGTAAACACACACACATACAGTTTTTGACGAGTACTTTAATTAAGAAAAAACATGTCCCAAGGTGTAAATCTACCATCAATCACAATGCAAATCCACGTCATCATGACCATATTTGGTGGGTGATGTATCAGGGATCCTCAACATAGCATCGGCAGGAGATTGGGGCTACGCCATTTCCTTTACTTTCATGTTTTTAATTAAAAAGTGAAAATAAATAAAAAAAAAAAAAACAATAAATAAACCATTAAAGAAAAAATAGGTGAGGATTAAAAGTCCCTGTTGTGTCATCTGTAGGAGAATAGGTCTGTTAGGATTTTGTTTTCTGTATATGAATCTGTGCAGTTGGTGACCCTTCCTTACTGACAAATATATACTACTTGGATATCTTGTATCAGCCCCTTCCTGTAACATTAGGCTTCCTATTCTCACTTACTGGCATCACTCATAGCTATCAAAATACAGCAATTAATCAAAGAAAATGAAAGAGGGTGCGTAACATGTTATTAGGCAGAACAGCTGTTGTAAAATGTGTATCATAAGCAGCAGCATGCTTAAGACATTTTTACTTACATTACATTTTCAAATCAGACCATCAACTACAGAAAATAGATCCTTAAACAAGACGATGACAGGACATAAATCTCTTCTCTGTTCAACTAAAGGACTTTCATTGGCATACATTGAACCTTTCCTATCTCTAATAGGCAAAGTAGTGGGTTGGTTGCAAAGTATGTTCAATAATGTAACTGACCTTACTCAGTCTGGTGTCCTGAGAAATGTTTAATACTTTCAGGTTAAGTGTGACAATATCCCCAGGGTCTCCACAAAGCAGACCTTGGTGCCTGAGGACCCAATTGCTGTGCCTCAGAGTCTGTGTCAAATGGAAGTGTGGAGGAAATGGCTGAGTCTTGCAAAAGGTGAACTTTATTGAGCACAATATTGTGAATTGATCTGTGCAGAAGCATACCTACAAGTCATGATGTCGTATAGAAACAATATGCTGGTGCCCCCTTCCAGTGCTGGTACTGATAGAACAGGCAGCTTTGGCAATGGCCATCAATGATCTGAGTATACTCACTTGAATCACGGGCAGCAGCTGATTTATTGCAGCAGGTCTGCTTCACAGCAGCATATCGCACCTTCAACAGCATATCTCACCATGAGCAGCTGCATGTCTACCACTCCCGCACCAGTGTGTCTAATACCTGCAGCTGTTTGTCTCATTGCCCCAATGCCATATCTCTTAACAAGCGTACAAGCTACAAAGCTGTACAAGCTTTCTTTGTGGCACAAACCATCATATTCTTTGT
Source organism: Glandirana rugosa (assembly GCA_018402905.1). NCBI lineage: Eukaryota > Metazoa > Chordata > Amphibia > Anura > Ranidae > Glandirana > Glandirana rugosa. The sequence continues at coordinate 200,409 of BLSH010506221.1, read as the reverse complement.
AGAGAGGAACGTTATTGTGGTTTCCACTGAATTTGAGAAAATGGCTGCACACCAGCATATTCCAAAAGGCTCCTTTATTCATAAAAGAGTGGTGCACAAAAGATGAATGGGGACCGCTGACGCGTTTCATATATTCATCTTGTGTGTACCACACTTTTATGTGTGTACCGCTCTCCATTGATTAAACAAGCCTTATTGGAATATGCCGGCGTGCAGTCATGCTTTTTCTCAAATTCAGTGACTGTCAGTAACAGGCTGGACTAGCATCTGGCAGGAACGGGCAACTGTAGACTAAACTGGAGTGGGACTGTGCTATACATATATTGTAGACTCAAAACTCTGAAAGCACCATCTACCAGTCAGATAAAGGGAGCTACTGTACATTCTCCACAATATATATATATTTATTTATCAGTCCATTTGTTTCATTTTAATTATCTTTTGTAATAATTAGAGTTGAGCGAACCCGGACTGTAAAGTTCGGGTCCGTACCGAACTTTGGGGTGTCCGGGACCCGGACCCGAACCCGGACTTTTCAAAAAAAGTCCGGGTTCTGGTAATTTTACCAAAAGTTCTGAAAATTGCTGTAAAAAAGTCCAGGAAAGTCCTAGAGGTCTGCAAAAGGAAGGAAATGGGGGTAAGGGTGGGACAAGTGCCCTACAAAGAAATGGGGACAGGGAAATAACTAAAAGCATTTTTAAAAAAATAAAAACATAAAAAAAGCAAAAATGGAGGTGGATGTGGACCATCTTCAAACTGGGTCTGAAAAGTATTAATTAACGGTAGAAGCCATATTACTGTTCTAAAATCATCTTCAAACTGTGTCAAAAAAGTATAAATAAGCCGGGAGAACCCATATCATTGTTCTGGAAAAATCTGGAAACTGTGTGTGTCACTTTAAATAAAACCGGGACTAACTGAACTACTGTTCTGCAAACATCTGGAAACTGTGTGTGTCACTTTAACAAAAACCGGGGCGAACCCATATCACTGTTCTGCAAACATCTGGAAACTGTGTGTGACACTTTAACTAAAATCCTTGACAAACTGTTCTGCAAACATCTGGATAC
>BLSH010506221.1:153042-172858 GCA_018402905.1 Glandirana rugosa | reverse complement strand
TCACGGTAATCATGTTATTGTCACGTATCAAAATCGTGACTAATGACGTTATTACAGTGGCCAAGAGTTTTTTCACAGTTTTTACAGTCAATCAACAGGTTAGACAGGCAGTGTCAGGGCGATTTTTAGTGACTAACCGCAGTAATGATCATTTTTTATTTTATTTTATTTATTTATTATTTTCACGGTATTTAGATAGGGGATAAAACATTTGCGCTATTGAAAACGTGTTTGGTTAGTTATATGCGAATAACACTAAAAAAAATTAGTTTTTATAAATCGTCTTATGTATAACCGGATTTGACTCCTTATGTAATCAAAAAAAATGTAAAAAAACCTTTACAAAATATCGTCTTTCATTTTTTACAACTAAAAACAAGTTTTAATAGCGAGAAAAAAACAAATATCGTGTTTTTTATTTTTGACGTCCCCACTAGTTTAAAGTTGTTTTTTCTGCTATAAAACATTTCCAAAAAAATGTAAAAAAAACTAATGTATTCCTCAGTTTAGGCCAATATGTATTCTGCTAAATATTTTTGATTAAAAAAAATCACAATAAGCGTATATTGATTGGTTTGTGCAAAAGTTATCGCGTTTACAAAATAGGGGATAGATTTATGGCACTTTTATTATTTATTTATTTTATTTTATTTTTTACTAGTAATGACGCCAATCAGTGATTTTTAGCGGGACTGTGACGGACAGATTGGACAACTAACTGACATTTTTGACACTTTTTTGAGAACCGGTGACATTATTGCAGTAATCAGTGCTAAAACTATGCACTGTTATTGTACTAATGGCACTAGCAGGGAAGGGGTTAACATCAGGGGCGATCAAGGGATTCTGAGGTCAGACATTCCGGCCTTCCTACAACACTTGTGACCTGTTCCCAAGCATTCCAAAGAATTTAAGATCCATATTTTGTCAATAAATAAAAAGCTAATGCCCAAATGGAAGAAAAAGCAGCATACACTGCATTAGACCGTATAATGCTAAGTGAAATACAAAAGTAAAAAGTGTTGCGCTGAAACAAAAGGTATCAAGTGTGTGACTCCCAAAAAAAAGTGCAATAATGTAAAAAATGTCCTCTATTAAATATTCATAGTCATATAAAGCTCAAGATTTGAAAACAGCGTCCAAAAGTGAAAATAGTGCTAAAGTCCATTAGGCTGTAACCGAAGAATCTCTGCTTCCGGTATATATCTTCCAGAAATGTGAAGAAAAAGTGCAAGCGTAAACTCAATCATATGTATCAAAACCAAATTCACCCCAAAGAGCAATACATCTTAGTAGAAAAGGTGGACCCTTACCAGAACAGTCGGACCCTCTCAGTCATACAACTGGGGGGTCAGCCAGGCTTGTGTGGTTCTCCCACCACAGGGGTCGGCTTACACTCTCCTCCAGTTGCTCCAGATAGGTGTTATAGCCTTCCAGGGGCCCAGTTGGTAGGGCAGTGGGTCCAATCTCCTTCGTCCGCACCCTCAGGTGTGCTTGTTCTCAAAAGCTCCCAGAGTAGATATGTGGAAAGAAGAAGGGGACACTCCACTTGGTGTAGTAAAATCACTACTTTTATTGCGGGTACAAATATAAAAAAGTAATGCCGGCAATACAAGATAAAATCCAATGTATAAAAGCTACTGTGATAGGCGCACGGTCCTCACCCGATGCGTTTCGCCTGTTTTAGACATCGTCTGGGGTGGGGAAGCAGAGATTCTTCTCTTACAGCCTAACGGACTTTAGCACTATTTTCATATTTTGTCAATGCTGTGGAATGGAAAGATCATGTGTATTTTTTCTTCAGGGGGACAGCAGTAGAATTCAACTACCTCGAGAATGTGATTATATTCCTTGTTGCACGAGTATGTAAGAATGACATGGGGGATCTCAAAGAATTCTAGAAAAACAGTTTACATCCTTCCTGAAATCTCGCCTCAACTGTTCTATTCCTGGAGACTCTCACTTTTATTTCAATGTTATCCAGTCAACAAGTGAAATTATGGCCTTCGGTGCAAAGTAACTTCTAATTGCCCTCTTCTCTACCCCAATCAACAGATGCTCTCTCTCTTGCATTGAGTTGGAGTTGTTCGTGTGGTGGAGTGGCTATTGATCTGTCTGTCCAGTGGAACATATCAGCTCTGAAGGAGCAAAACTGGGAGCCTGTCTGTGGGATTGCTGAGCGCTCACTGACTCTCCGTAACAGGGGGTCGGTGTTTTCCGGTAAGAGGCAGCGGGTGTCGGTGTCTCCGGTGGCGGTTCACACTGCAAATTAATCTGATTCACCTGTATGTGTATGCATCACTGACACGGACTGATAAATTGAGATTCCATTTTTTTCCAGTTACCACTATATCACGGACTGTCCTATGTTTGTTCTTTTAGCGAACTTGATATGTTGATATGTATTGATTTATTTTAATAGAAGCGCTGCTGTAATTATATTGCAATTTTTTTATTTTGTGCATCTGAACAAAGTTGGTAGCTGCTTCATTGTATAAGTGTTTTCTAAAGCTCAAGGCCGGATAATCGTTGTGTTTTACTGTTAGTGAATATTTACCTTTCCTACTGTCCACATTGTTGAACATCACTTTGATGAAGCTCCCGTTCGAAATTTACACTTCTGTGTCAATCTCCTGGTCCTCAACTGCACTCAGGGGTTATTCCCACTGACTTTTACATAACTACAAAACACAGTAGTGACATGAAGGTTGGCAAGAGAAATCAACGATTGCTGCAGGGGACCAAAAGATCAACAATCTGGGAATTGTTGGCTTCTAATAGGATTCCTGAAAGCCTGGTATTCTGAGCAAACTTTAGCGCACCTTTGCCCTTCATCTAAACCAGTGTTTCTCAACTCCTATCCTCGGGACCCACTAACAGGCCCGGTTTGCAGGATAACTGAAATACATCACAGGTGATATAATTTCCTCCTCAGTGATTGCAGTATTCTAGTCTGCATCTCCCCAAGGTAATACTTAATATCTGGCCTGTTGGTGGGTCCTGAGGACAGGAGTTGAGAACCACTGATCTAAACAGTATTTGGTGGCATGGCAGGCGTAAGTACCCACTATCTTATTTACAGGTACAACTATTATTTCAACAGAGTCTCCTTAAGTCATGATTGCTACTTGTTTTCATAATCAGCTATGGTTGACGTCTTCCAAGTTTCTTGGAGGACAATTGAAACTTTCTTCAGTTTCTTGGAGGGTATAACGCAGTTAACAGATTCTACAATAAGTGAGGCTTTTTATATATGTTTGCAGAGGAAACATAACAGATTTACCATAATGTCCTCTGGGTTGTTGCCTAGTAATAAAACCAACATGTTCAGTAACATAAAATGCCTGTGCAGCTTTTCCCTCTGTAACAATCACATAAAGTATAGAAAAGTGAATTTCCATTAACGGTGACTGAAATGCTCTGCCTCATACTTCATAACACCCCCAATACAGTTCCCTTTTCTTTCATTATGATTTTTCATGACTTTAGGGAGCACATGAGGACACAATGCTATACTTTACCAATTGCTGAAATATGCAGCCCTCCAGCTGTGGACAGCATTAACTGGGGTATTTGTAATGTATAGTTTGTGGTTTGAAAACTTGGCACAAAGAACAATCAGCCTGACTAAGGAGGCCCCGCTCATGCTGGGGCTGTATAGATCATGCTTCACGTACAGTTGCTTTTTTGAACTTCGATTACCCATCTGCAAAGAAATAATCCCTCAATTTAAAAGAAAAAATAAATGAAATCAAGGCACATTGAATTTCAATAGACATAATAATTCAGTAAGATGAGAAGCTTTTAATGCTCCTGGAAGCCTTTCACACAGAACAGTGTGTTTGAGGTCATTCTTTCCGGCCTAGGATATCAGGAACACATCACTGGATATGTATAGAAAATATAGAATTTCTGCATTAAAATGACAGAAAGGTTTCTCTGCTGCAAAATTAGACATTAGGCAATTAACATACCATGATGCTAGGCATGTTTTTTCATGCTCATCTCCACCTTTCTTTTTTCCGTGGAGGTTGTATGCAGCTTGAGGAAGCAGAAATATGTTCCTAAACAAAATATAGTTCACTAGTGAAAGGAACCAGGAAAGAACCTAACAAGAAAGCAATTTTTGAGCCATGTTAACAAAGCATGGAAGTGAGAAAACTTCCATATGAGAAGAGAATGCTGAAAATTGCTGTGACGGCCTTACAAGTGAAATATATGGTAAAAGAATAAAATTATAATGAATGCCTGTGTACTGGAAAAATAGGATATCGCTTTAAAGAACAAATGTGCCTCTGGTACAAGGATCGCTGAAAACCACCATGAGTATGATTTCCTATAGGAATGAATGGGCTGTGGCACACCGGTGCAGAGAGAAAAGGACCCTGGGAGAATAATTTCAGAAGAAAGGTGTGTAGTTTCAGGCAAGGCCGCACAGTGAAGGTTGCTGGAACTGAGATGAGGGTAAGTACGGAATCAGGTGGGCTGCTTTTAGGTGAGTGGAAGCATGATTTAAAGGACAATTTACAACAAACTTCACAAAGTTACATTTCATTAATCTTTATTCATTGCATCAAGTTGGGATGCAGTGTACTGCATTGTAACACGCTATGCTGAAAAAGAGTACAGCTTGTCCTACTTTTTTTCAGTGCATACCAATGCAGCACAATGGTGTAAACAGAGCTAATAGAGCATAAGGCAAATTGCTTTGTCTATGTATTAGGACTGTGTTGGGCAAGGCTGCCTAGCTCAGCCCAATGTACAGTATCTCACAAAAGTGAGTACACCCCTCACATTTTTGTAAATATTTTATTATATATTTTCCTGTGACAACACTGAAGAAATTACACTTTGCTACAATGTAAAGCAGTAAGTGTACAGCTTGTATAACAGTGTAAATTTGCTGTCCCCTCAAAATAACTCAGCACACAGCCATTAATGTCTAAACCGCTGGCAACAAAAGTGAGTACACCCCTAAGTGAAAATGTCCAAATTGGGCCCAAAGTGTCAATATTTTGTGTGGCCTCCATTAATTTCCAGCACTACCTTAACCCTCTTGGGCATGGAGTTCACCAGAGCTTCACAGGTTGCCACTGGAGTCCTCTGCCACTCCTCCATGACAACATCACTGAGCTGCTGGATGTTAGAGACCTTGCGCTTCTCGACCTTCCGTTTTAGGATGCCCCACAGGTCCTCAATAGGGTTTAGGTCTGGAGACATGCTTGGCCAGTTCATAACCTTTACCCTCAGCTTCTTTAACAAGGCAGTGGTCATCTTGGAGGTGTGTTTGGGGTGGTTATCATGTTGGAATACTGCCCTGCGACCCAGTTTCCGAAGGGAGCAGATCATGATCTGCTTCAACATGTCACAGTACATGTTGGCATTCATGGTTCCCTCAATGAACTGTAGCTCCCCAGTGCCAGCAGCACTCATACAGCCCCAGACCATAACACTCCCACCACCGTGCTTGACTGTAGGCAAGACAAACTTGTCTTTGTACTCCTCACCTGGTTGCTGCCACACACACTTGACACCATCTGAACCAAATAAGTTTATCTTGGTCTCATCAGACCACAGGACATGGTTACAGTAATCCATGTCCTTAGTCTGCTTGTCTTCAGCAAACTGTTTGCAAGCTTTCTTGTGCATCATCTTTAGAAGAGGCTTTCTTCTGGGACGACAGCCATGCAGACCAATTTGATGCAGGGTGTGGCATATAATCTGAGCACTGACAGACTGACCCCCCTCCCCTTCAACCTCTGCAGCAAAGCTGGCAGCACTCATACGTCTATTCACCAAAGACAACCTCTGGGTATGACACTGAGCACGTGCACTCAACTGCTTTTGTCGAGCATGGTGAAGCCTGTTCTGAGTGGAATCTGTCCTATTAAACCACTGTAAGGTCTTGGCCACCATGCTGCAGCTCAGTTTCAGGGTCTTGGCAATTTACTTATAGCCTAGGTCATCTTTATTTAGAGCAACAATTCTTTTTTTCAGATCCTCAGAGAGTTCTTTGCTATGAGATTCAATTTTGAACTTCCAGTGACCAGTATGAGAGAGTGAAAGCGATAACACCAAATTTAACACACCTGCTTCACATTCACACCTGAGACCTTGTAACACTAATGAGTCACATGACACCAGGGAGGGAAAATTGCTAATTGGGCCCAATTTGGACATTTTCACTTAGGGGTGTACTCACTTTTGTTGCCAGTGGCTTAGACATTAATGGCTGTGTGTTAAGTTACTTTGAGGGGACAGCACATTTACACTGTTATACAAGCTGTACAGTCACTACTTTACATTGTAGCAAAGTGTCATTTCTTCAGTGTTGTCACATGAAAAGATATCATAAAATATTTACAAAAAAATGTGAAGGGTGTACTCACTTTTGTGAGATACTGTATATGTTTCAAACACCCCTTAAAATCACTAAATGCAAATGATCACTTTGTCTCCTTTTTGTGTGCAGTGGGATAGCCTGTAATATTCATTCCATGGCTTGACATCTTGAAAACCTGTGTGTGTGAGGAATAGGATTACCGTGCTCATTGAGCAAAAGGGAAGAAGCTCCTTTTCAGCTTGGAAGGAGATCTGCATGTAGGAAGGTGATATAAGGTCTTTGGGAGATATGACCCTAGCATCTCAATGTAGTATGGAATAAGATTCTGATTTCTAATTTCTGGAAAGTTTCCCCAGTCAGGGGAAAGAGAACCTGTTGCTGAGGCATGAAGAGCACTTGGTGGCAGCAGCTGAAGAGGAAGGATTTCCTTTTGAAAAGAGATATCAAACAAGGCCTGCCATGTAGGTTTGTGGTGGGGCTTCATATTTCAGGGGGATCATGATTCCCCAGTAGCTTCAAAGTCTTAAGTATAGAAACCGTTAAACAGCTAGGACATACATCCACTAGCTACAAGTATTGTTACAGCTGTTATAGTGAGGGCCTGATCTGCTGAACAAAATGCTTGTGGTTATATATACAGTATATTAGAAGTAAAAGTTCTTAAGCATGGATATGAGAGAGTTTCCATTGTCTTCAATGTCACTAGTTTCTGATGGAAAACTGCTGTATACAATATATTGCATGAGACGTGTCAATTCATCTGGAATATGTTAGACATAGTGTTTATGACACTGGCATCTAAGGATATGTGGAAGGAAATTTGTAAATTTTTTCTTCAAAACCGCAATTTCACTATTTGCATCTGTGCCCTGGATCGCAAGCATATACATATCCAGGTGCCACCAAAAAGTGGATTAAAATTCTTCAACTGTATGAAATACTTTTCCAAAGTACCAATGGCAGTTTAGGAAAGCAATTACAACTTCAATTGGGCTTCTCGTGGAGCAGTCAATTCCAAAGTTTTCAGGAGCTTTTCAATGGGCAAAAGAATAGCGAAAGGGACTTTCAACATTCTCATCCCTTAACCTGTTACAGCTAGTGGTGAGCCCAAACCTTTTCACTTTGTTGAAAAAGAGTCCTTTTCGTTGTCAATCAACATCATGAAGATTTACCCAAAAGAGTGCTTGATTTTCAAAAGAGGGTTTTCAGCTACCAGTTGACCATGCCAAACATCTTGTGGTGTGTGCTTTCAGGACTTTCACCTATAAATGGTGCAACTTCCACATTGCACTACAGTGAATTATAAATAATGTGATAAAGGCTGCATGTGCGCTTCACAAAGTAGTGAGACAGAGAGATACTCTGTCCCATGACTTGACTGATATCCATTGGTCAGGAGCAGGATTCAGTAGGATTTGTCTGGACTTGGTCCAAACCCAGTCTAGCAGAACCTGTGGGAAGCTGTCACATGATTGCATCCCCACCTGCCAAATCAGCTGTGGCCAGTGCATTCAACACCCTGCAGGCGCAGGTACACAAAGAGGCAGAGATACTTGTGATGTCATTCACCTAATATGGTCACATGGTCATATTAGGTCAATAGTATTAATCAAAGAATTTTTTTGAATTACTCAAAATTTTGTCAGCTCAATTATTAACATTCAGCACGTTTGCACAATTTTTCAACAAAGTGTTGTGTTCATATAAGCATACAAAAATGTGCAATGCAATCATTATTGTAAAAAATATTAAGATTTTCAATTTTGCTATTGTTACCTATCAGACAAAATTTGACATTAATATTGAAAATTTGATTGATCATGCCAAAAAGCTGTCTTTTATTTAAGGATAGTGATCATATGAAGCCATTTATCACATAGTTGTTTGGCTCCTTTTTAAATCATAATGATAACAGAAATCATCAAAATGGCCCTGACCAAAAGTTTACATACCCTGGTTTGGCCTTGGTACAGACACACAAGTTGACACATCTGACATCTGTGGCTTTTTAAATTGCAATTAGTGTCTGTGTATGAATAGTCAATAAGCTTGTTAGCTCTCACATGGATGCACTGAGCAGGGTAAATACTGAGCCACGGGGAACAGAAAACAACTGTCAAAAGACCTGCATAACAAGATAATGGAACTTTACAAAGATGGAAAAGGATATAAAACGATATCCAAAGCCTTGAATATACCAGTCAGTACTGTTCAATCACCTATCAAGAAGTGGAAAATTAAAGGATCTCTTGATACTAAGCCACGGACAGGTAGACCAAGAAAGATTGCAGCCACAACTGCCAGAAAAACTGTTCAGGATATAAACAAAACCCCCACAGGTAACCTCAGGAGAAATAAAGGCTGCTCTGGATAAAAATGGTACGGTTATTTCAAGGAGCACAATATGATGATATTTGAACAAAAATGAGCTGCATGTTTGAGTTGCCAGAAAGAAGCCTTTACTGCGGCAATGTCACAAAAAAACCTGGTTACAATATGCCAACAACGCCTTGACATGTCTCCCTGCATTTCTGACCAGGATGACCCTATTACCAATCTCCCTCTTACAACTCCGGATGTATCATCCTCCTGTAGAACTGTAGATCCCAGTGATTGCAGCATTCCAGTCAAAGCCCCTTTACTGTTATCACAGGAGTAGCTGACTGTTCCATGAGTCAATGCAGGCTGGTTTTGCAGAGCCCTCAGTCCCAGATTTAATTGTTCCAGTAGTTATGATGGATCCAGAAACAGTTCAGCAACTGAAAAATCAGATGTCTCTTCTGATTGCTCACATGTGTGACTTCCCACCAGAAAGTCTCTAGGCCAACCTCCTCCAGATCACAAGCTAAAGTGACAAATGCCAGCTATAATTCATTAGAGCAAAATCCACTTCCCTCCAATAAAATATAGCTCTGTGAGAATCATTTCTTTGCGTTTTCCAAAAAGTCCACAGAAACACATGTCCACGTGTTTGCTAGGGTGAACCATAGGCTAAAAGCTGTAACAAGCCCCATGCTGCCATACCAAAAATGTAACACTCCTCCTCTTGGGGGAATGACCTCCTAGGTAATGTAGCTGGCTAACATTTATATCTCAGGGTCTGGTCGGTCATTTTAGTCTAAAAGTTAAACTTTTGAAAGCTGATACTTGACCATGTGGGAGCAGTCACATTATTGATTGTGTAGTAGTGGATCTCTCTTGACCCTTTAGTAGCAGTCAAAGATTACTTAAATGATGGGCAATGAATCCTTCCTACAATGTTCAGTAGTAGCTTCTCTGTGACACTCTTCTGTACCAAGATTCTTTGCAAGCCCAGCTACCTTCAGATAGCCACTGCAACGGGTAGATTAGGTTGTTAGGTATCTAGCACATGCCCCAGACTGAAGCAAGGCCCATGTAGAAAAAGACTGTTTAAACACACATCCTTTCTAGGCAAAAAGCCTATAAGGTAGAGAACATTCTAGAAAAGGTGGCCCAAAAATCATCTTCCCAAACCATGACATTGAACAAGAACCTCAGAGATTGGTTGAGTTAGATAAATATTCATCTCTTGGCTATTGTCCTTCCCACTCTGACATCTTGAACTTCCTTCACAATAACAGGCAGAAGCAATCAACTCAATGAGATTAGGGAAAGGGTGATGGCTAGGCTGTAAAGCAATCAACACAATGAGATTAGGGAAGAGGTGATGGCTAGGCTGCAAAGCCTAGAGAAAAGGTAAACAAATGCTCAGGCTAGTTAGAACTTAAAGTGGTTGTATACCCCAGTCATGGAATCTGAGCAAAGCACATATATCTGTAGTGTTTACTTATCTCTCTCCAAAGCTCTACAGGTCGTTTCTCTCTGGTGCTTCATTCCTCTGTTATCTGCATGAGTCCCTTCCGAAAAGGAGGGACAGATCAGAATTGAGCTTGTCTGTGTCTTTCCTCCAATCAGCTCTCACACAGTGTAACTGGAGACTCTCTGCCCTTCCCTATTTGATGCTAACAGAAGAAGAAAGATTTTAATACAATCTGCACTTTGGAAGGGGTGTAAAGGGGGAAGACAGCAGATATAGAGGATTTGTTTAATCTCTGTGTATCATCTGAGGCTGTTCACTTCACTGGGTATATGTGACGGTTTACAATCACTTTCACAGCAAACTATACTAAATTTCATGGGGGCATACTGATCCTTGAAAAAGTATTCATACCCCTTGACATTTTCCACATCATGTTATGTTACAACCAAAAATGTAAATGTATTTTATTGGGATTTTATGTGATAGACCAACACAAAGTGGCACATAATTGTGAAGTGGAAGCAAAATGATAAACGGTTTTAAACATTTGAAAAGTGTGGTGTGCGTTTTTATTCAGCCCCCTTTTCTCAGAAACCCCTAACTAAAATCTAGTGGAATCAATTGCCTCCAGAAGTCACCTAATTGGTAAATAGAGTCCACCTGTGTGTAATTTAATCTCAGTATAAATACACCTGCTCTGTGAAGCCCTCAGAGGTTTTTTAGAGAACCTTAGTGAACAAACAGCATTGTAAAGGCCAAGAAACACACCAGACAGATCAGGGATAAAGTTGTGGAGAAGTTTAAAGCAGGGTTAGGTTATAAAAAAATATTCCAAGCTTTGAACATCTCACAGAGTACTGTTTAATCCATCATCTGAAAATAGAAAGCGTATGGCACAACTGCAAACCTACCAAGACATGGCCATCCACCTAAACTGACAGGCCGGGCAAAGAGAGCAATAATCAGAGAAGCAGCTAAGAGGCCCATGGTAACTCTGGAGGAGCTGCAGAGATCCACAGCTCAGGTTTGAGAATCTGTCCACAGGGCAGCTATTAGATATTAGATTGTGAGAAGCCATGTGGGGGACATAGCAAACATGTGGAAGAAGGTGCTCTACCCAGATGAGACCAAAGTTGAACTTTTTGGCCTAAAAGCAAGATGCTATGTGTGGTGAATAGCTAACCGTGCACATCACCCTGAACGCAATATTCCCACCGTGAAACATGGTGGTTGCAGCATCATGTTGTGGGGATGCTTTTCTTTAGTAGGGACAGGGAAGCTGATCAGAGTTGATGGGAAGATGGATGGAGCCAAATACTTGTCTGCAAAAGACTTGAGACTGGGGCTGATGTTCACTTTTCAGCAGGACAACGACCCTAGCCATACAGCCAGAGCTACAATGGAATGGTTTAGATCAAAGCATATTCATGTGTTAGAATGGACTGACTGAATGAAGCACTAGACTCTCTAGATGTGCAAAGCTGGTAGAGACATAGCTACAATGGAATGGTTTAGATCAAAGCATATTCATGTGTTAGAATGGCCCAGTCAAAGTCCAGACCTAAATCCAATTGAAAATCTGTGCAAGACTTGAAAAGTTCTGTTCACAGACGCTCTCCATCCAATATAACAGAGCTTGGGCTATTTTTCAAAGAAGAATGGGCAAAAATGTCACTCTCTAGATGTGCAAAGAAGGTAGAGACATCCCCAAAAAGACTTGGAGCTGTAATTGCCGTGAAAGGTGGTTCTACAAAGTATTGACTCAGGGGGGCTGAATACAAATGCACGCCATGCTTTTCACATATTTATTTGTAAAACAATTTGAAAATCATTTATCATTTTCCTTCCACTTCACAATTATGTGCCACTTTGTGTTGGTCACTCACATAAAATCCCAATAAAATATATTTACGTTTCTTGGTTGTAACATGACAAAATGTGGAAAACTTCAAGCGGTAGTCTACTTTTGCAAGGCACTGTAACAACATAGCACACAATACCCACACCTAATTTACCATAACCAAAGGCAATAAAGTAAACAACATCACTAAGTCAGAAATATAACACATAGTTTTTAGAAGGGTGATCTCTAACCATTTTTTTTAAAATGTATTCAATGCTTACAGTCAGCTTTCATTAAATGCTTTGTGTCTATAAGCCCTAAATAAAGAGCTTTATTGTCAAGACTTGTATCTCTCACCTACATAATCATCACAAAAAGACTTAGAACATGCAAGAGAAGCCAAAACTATAAAGGAACACAGCTTTGATTCCTCAAAAAACGTTCTATGTATATATTAAGTAATGTCTTAGCTAAGCTTCACCTTTAGATCACCAAAATATTTACACATCATAGTAGACAATTAAAAAGTTGATGGATGTTAAAATGGCCCAAACAATACTAGGGAGGTAATAATCATGTGATCCAAAATGTATGACTCACCATGACACAAATATTTATGAGTTAACTTCACCGAACAGACTAAACTATCTGTAGTTATGTTCCTACATAACGACTTTGTTATAGTTTTTAAATCTCTCCAGTTTTCCTTTTACGGAATGTTTTTAATCTTATGTTCCACTATTACGGTGCTATCCTAGTAAACAACATAACTTATGTTTTTTATCTCCATCTTCTTAGATGTTTGTAAAGTGCACCTGTGATTCCCCTTCATTTTGAAGGCTACAGTTAGTACTTGTTAAACTACTCCCCACCATCAGAGCTGTAAATCAAATTAGCAAGACTTCCCTTAGCTGCTTTACAACAAATTCCATGCATTTCCCAGCAATGATGTCAACCTCAAAGTGGAACACAGATAAAGAAGGGTCAGAAAGTTCTCTCTATCCCTTCACAAAGTTATTTATGACAAAGATATGAGCTTCAAAGTAGAAAACATTTCCTTGCTCTGAATGCTGACAAATTCGTCATCACTAAGAGTATGTGCGGAAAATTCAATACAATCTCTTAACACGATAGGGAAGAAAGTCACAAGGTCCAGTGATACATTATATTTTAATTGTAAACATGACAGTCCGTGAGGTTTTCCTACCCACCTCTCCCCTTGGGTGTACTTATATGTAACCCATAGCGCTATAGCAAATTCATTACATGGGCACCTGGCTCTTGATCTCCCCATCCTAAGGGTTCAAGGATTTACTGAGACTGGCGCAGTTTTATAAAAGAACAGCCTAGTTGCTGCATATTTACTAATAGATAGACATGTGCAATTTGTTTTGTTCCGCATTTGTTTTTGGTCAAAATTTGGAATCCTTGTTAATTCGGAAATGTCCGAGTAATGAAAATCCGTTTCCCGAATGTTCCCGAAAACTAATTTTTGAAAAGAGCAAAAATCGAAAAATAAAATAAAACCCAAATGAACGAAAATCTGAAATTCGAGAGTCCAAATAAACGAAAATCCGGAATTCGGAAATCTGAAAACTCGAAAGAACAAAAATCCAAAAGTAAGAATCAAAATCTGAGAATTCAAAAGAACGAAAATCCGAAAGTAAGAACGAAAATTCAAAAGAAAGAAAATCCAAAAATAAGTCCGAAAATCTGAAAATATAAAAGAATGAGAATCCGAAAATAAGAACGGAAATCCTAAAATTTGAAAATCCTAAAGAACAAAAAACATTCTGATAATTTCTATTATAATTATAATAATATAATTTGAAAGGAAACTCCAATACCTACCTATAATTTAATCGTTTATAACCATTATTATAGTTTTTTAATAATTATTAATATTATTTCTTATTATTACTAATAATAAAACTATAATAATAGTTGTTTTACTATTAACCACTTACCCACAGAAGTCCTTATTTACATTTGTTGTTTACAAGTTAAAAACAGGTTTTTTTTGCTAGAAAATTACTTGGAACCCCCAAACATTATATATATTTTTTTCAAACACCCTAGAGAATAAAATGGTGATCGTTGCAATACTTTTTGTCACACGGTATTTGCAGAGCCGTCTTTCAAGCGCGATTTTTTGGGGAAAAATTTCACTTTGAGTTAAAAAATATGACAACAGTAAAGTTAGCCCAATTGTTTTGTATATTGTGAAAGAGGATGTTACGCCAAGTAAATAGGTACCATACATGTTACAGTTGAAAATTGCGCACACTTGCATAATGGTGACAAACTCCGGTACTTAAAAATCTCCATAGGCGACACTTTAAAAATTATTAATAGCTACCAGGTTACAAGTGCAGAGGAGGTATTTTTCTAGAATTATTGCTCAAACCCGCTTGCGGGGACGGTGGCGCTTTAAAAAAAATGTTTTTTGTTTTTTTATTTATTTTGTTTTTTTTTTTTTTTCCAGCAGTGTTCCTTTCAAAAAAAAAATTCTGATCATTTTTATTGCTATCACAAGGAATGTAAACATCCCTTGTGAAAGTCATATGTGGTGATAGGTACTCTTCATGGAGGGACGGGGAGTCTAAAAGACCCCCCCCATCCCTCCTTTATACTTCACAGTATTCACATCGCCAAAAACGGCAATTCTGAATACTGACATTTTTTTAAAATTGGCACCATTAGCCGCCGAGTAAACCAAAAGTGACGCTGTGATGTCGCTTCTGGAATTTGACGAATGAGATCCGATCGGAGCCAATTCCAGCTTCCTTCAGGTCTCCTTCTAGCCGGCGGACACGCCGGATCAGAGCTCCGGTCTCCCGGTGGGAAGGCAGGCCGGAGAAGAGCGGCGGGAGGGTGGGGATGTCCCCTTCCGCGGCCTGGGATTCCGATCGCCCGCTCTAAAAAACGGTACTGGGATATAGCCTGTAGCTGCAGGCTATATCCCGATACCTTCACTTAAAGCAGCCACCGTTTATAAATGGCGATTCGCATTAAGTGGTTAAATTATAGGTAGGTGTTGGAATTCCCTTTCAAATTTGGCTGTTAGTGAACGTAATAATTTATTAAACATTATTATAGTTCTTCTTATTATTTATAAATGATAAAAAATAATAATAAAAACTATAATAATAGTTATAAACGATTAAATTAGTTAGGTATTGGAATTTCCTTTCAAATTTGTCTGCCTGTTAGTGAACAAATTTTTCCGAATTCCTGAATTACCGATAATAACGAATACCGCATCTATACAAATGGAACGAACCGAATTAGAATGTTTCCGAACTCCCAAATTACCGATAATAACGAATACCGCATCTATACGAATGGAACGAACCTAATAAGAATGTTTCCGAATTCCCAAATTACCGATAATAACGAATACTGCATCTATACGAATGGAACAAACTGAATTTGAATGTTTCCGAATTTCTGAATTTATTCGAAATAACACATTTCGATCACAACAAAAAATCCGAAAAAAACAAATGAAAATGGAAAAACGTATAAAAAACCCTAAAAGAACGAAAACAAAAAAAAACAAATTTTTCGGCCGTACACATGTCTACTAATAGAGGCAACAAAATTCCCCTTTATACATTATTTGCCAAATACCTTTGTCACCTGATAAGCTAAATATGAATGTCCAACTCCTTATTTTAGTAATTTATGTAACAATGCTCAAATATCAAATTCTAGAATGTATTATTTTCTAAAAGTTCAATATAGCCAAACATTTTTTTGGTAGTTTTGGTTACACAGTGATGAGTTAGTAGAATTTCTTTCAGGCACATATTTCTATTTATGTCACCGGAAAACCTTGTTCATGTGATAGGACAATTGTCAGGAGTTCTAACCCTCCCCACTGTACAAAATTTTTTTTTTTTTTATATCTGTTTACCATTTGTGGAAATATTTCCATACTTTCTCTACCATTTACTATTGTATATGGAAATAAACACAGCTTTTGTATGGGACGGGTCTACATTTCAAGTATTGCAACCGGCAAAAATGGAACATTGCACACTGCGGGAAATAGGCTGTAAAACTGTAAGCAAGCCAAGTAAGGAAAAAATAGTGCATGCAAGTGTGATTATTTTACTGCTGCTCTTCACAGGTATGGGTAAGATTTCACACAAACAAGTGTTTAGAAGCAGCCAATTCAAACTCAGCTCTCTTTTCCATTTGAAATGCAAAGCAGAGCTCAAAACAGCTATAGTGGATAGAAAATGTCTACACACCCCTGTTAAAATGTCAGGTTTCTGTGATGTAAAAAAATGAGACAAAGATAAATCATTTCAGAACTTTTTTCACCTTTAATGTGACCTATAAACTGTACAACTCAATTGAAAAACAAACTGAAATCTTTTCGGGGGGGTAAAAATAAAAAATACTAAAATAATGTGGTTGCATAAGTGTGCACACCCTCTTATAGCTGGGGATGTAGCTGTGTTCAGAATTAAGCTATCACATTCAAACTCATGTTAAATAGGAGTCAGTACACACCTGCCATAATTTAAAGTGCCTCTGATTATCCCCAAATAAAGCTCAGCTGTTCTGGTAGGTCTTTCCTGACATTTTCTTAGTCGCATCCTACAGCTAAAGCCATGGTCCGCAGAGAGCTTCCAAAGCATCAGAGGGAACTCATTATTAAAAGGTATCAGTCAGAAGAAAGGTACAAAATAATTTCCAAGGCATTAGATACACCATGGAACGCAGTGAAGACCATGATCAAGTGGAGAAAATGGCACAACAGTGACATTACCAAAAACTGGTCACGGAGGCTGCCAAGAGGACTACAGCAACATTAAAGGAGATGCAGGAATATCTGGCAAGTAATGTGTGGTACATGGAACAACAATCTCCCGTATTCTTCATATGTCTGGGCTATGGGGTAGAGTGGCAAGACGGAAGCCTTTTCTTATGAAGAAAAACATCCAAGCCAGGCTAAATGTTGCAAAAACACACCTGGAGTATCCCAAAAGCATGTGGGAAAATGTGTTATGGACTGATGAAGCCAAGGTTGAAACTTTTGGCCATAATTCCAAAAGATATGTTTTGAAGCATGGTGATGACAGCATCATGCTTTGGGGCTGTTTTTCTTCAGCTAGAACAGGGGCCTTATTCAAGGTATTTGGAATTATGAACAGTTCCAAATACCAGTCAATATTGGTACAAAACCTTCAGAGGAACATCATCTTTCAGTATGACAACGACCCAAAGCATACATCCAAATGAACAAAGGAATGGCTTCACGAGAAGAAGATTAAAGTTTTGGAATGGCCCAGCCAGAGCCCAGACCCAAATCCCATTGAAAATCTGTGGGGTGATCTGAAGAGGGCTGTGCACAGGAGATGCCCTTGCAATCTGACAAATTTTGGAGTATTTTTGCAAAGAAGAGTGGGCAAATATTGCCAAGTCAAGATGTGCCATGCTAAAAGACTCATACCCAAAATGACTGTAATAGACTGTGATATATTCATACCCAAAATGAGTGCTGTAATAAAAATCAAAAGGTGCTTCAACAAAGTATTAGTTTAAGGGTGTGCACACTTATGCAACCATAGTATTTTAGTTTTTTTATTTTTACTTCCCTCTACCTAAAATATTTCAGTTTGTTGTTCAACTGAGTTGTACAGTTTATAGGTCACATTAAAGGTGGAAAAATGTTTCTTTGTCTCATTTTTTTTACATCAAAGAAACCTGACATTTTAACAGGGGTGTGTAGACTTTTTATATCCACTGTACATGTGGGGTACATTGAGCCTACAGCTAGCCACACAAGTTGCAATCGAACTGTACAATCACCTTTAGCATTAGCAATAACTATATGGTATGAGATTCAACCTGATCAAATATGAACTAAATTGTTATTATTATCATTATACAGGATTTATATATCGCTGACAGTTTGTACCACGGTTTACAAAATGAAGGCAGACATTACAGCTACAATACAGTACAATTCAATACAGAAGGAATCAAAGGGCCTTGCTCGTTAAAGCTTACAATCTATGAGGGAGGGTCAGATGATACAAAAGGTAATAACTGTGGGGGGTGAGCTGATGGAGAAAATAAAAACACAGTATATTAGTTAGGGGCAGGATAGGTTTCTATAAAGAGATGGGTTTTCAGGAATTTGTTAAAGTAGGGGTATGCGTTTGGTTTTCAGGAATTGTCTACAGATGCATACATTAGGAGATAGTCAGACTGATTGGAGTAAGGAGTTCCAGAGGATTGGAGAAGCTCTGGAGAAGTCCTGCAGGCGAGCAAAGGAGAAGGTGATGAGGAAGCTAGACAGCAGGAGGCCTTGAGAGGACCAAAGAGAGTGGTTTGGTTGGTATTTTGAGACTACGTTAGTGATGTAGCTTGGGTCAGAGTTATGGATGGCTTTGTAAGTTGTTGTTAGAATTTAGAATTGTATTCTTTGGGTGAGTGAAAACCAATGGAAAGATTTGCAGAGAGGGGTAGCACACACTGCACGATTGGTAAGCTGGATGCATCTGGCAGCAGCATTCAAGATGGACTGAAAGGGGGATAGCCTATGTAAGGGTACTCCAATGAGGAGGGAGTTGTAGTAGTCAAGGCGAGGGATAACCAGGGATTGAATTAGAAGCTTTGTGGTGTTGTTGGTTAACCACTTCCCGTCCGGCCTATAGACAAATGACGGCTGGGCAGTGGTTCAGTTATCCTGACCAGACGTCATATGACATCCGGCCGGATAACCCGCGATCGCGCCCTCGGGGACGTGCATCGAGGCAATCAGTGATGCGGTGTGTCAGCCTGACACACCGCATTACCTGTCTCAGTATAGAGCCTCCGTTGGAAGCTCTTTACCACGTGATCAGCCATGACCAATCATGGCTGATCACAGTGTAAACAGGAAGAGCCGTGTTTCGCCTTTTTCTCTACTCGTGTCTGCAGACACGAGTAGAGGAAAGCCAATCGGCGGCTCTCCTGACAGGGGGGGTGTGCGCTGATTGTTTATAAGTGTGCCCCCCCGAGGATCGTTACCCAGGACCACCAGGGAGCTCGTCCAGGGACCACCAAGGAGCCCACCCAGGGACCACCAGGGAGCCCATCCAAGACCACCAGGTAAGGGGTAGACACCACACTATAAAGATGGCACTGTGCCCATCTGTGATGCCTGCCAGTTCCTCCTTATGAGTGCCGCCTAACAGTGCCCTCTATCAGTGCCGCCTATGAGTGCCTACCAGTGCTACCTATCAGTGCCCACCAGTTCCACCTATCAGTGCCCATCAGTGCCACCTATCAATGCCCATCAGTGCCACCTATCAGTGCCCAGTGCCACCTATCAGTGCCCATCAGTGCTGCCTATGAGTGCCCATCAGTGCCGCTTATCAGTGCCCATCAGTGCTGCCTATCAGTGCCCATCAGTGTTGCATGTAAGTGCCTCATCATCAGTGCCCATCAGTGCCACCTCATCAGTGCCGCCTCATCAGTGCCAATCAGTACTGCCTCATCAGTGATATTTATATACTCCACCGTGACTACCCGTGACTACTACTCCGTGAATGTACGTTGTGACTACCCGTGACTATCCGTCGTGACTACCCGTGACTATTCGCCGTGACTACCCGTGAGTATCCGTCGTGACTACCCGTGACTATCCACCGTGACCCGTGACTATCCACCGTGACTACCCGTAACTATCCACCGTGACTACCCGTGACTATCCACCTTGACCACCCGTGACTATCCATCGTGACCATCCGTGAGTATCCGCCGTGACTATCTCCCGTGACAATCCGCCGTGAGTATTCCTCCTTGACCGTCCGTAGTGTCTACCCGTGTCACGGTAGAAATATCA
>BLSH010506221.1:115848-130633 GCA_018402905.1 Glandirana rugosa | reverse complement strand
TGATCGTTGTGTACGAACGTACGATCGTTTCGTTAGACAGAGTTTAATCTGCAATCTCCAACTCTAAGCAGCGGTATTTGAAATCTCAAATTCCCCCAACAATCTGATCTTTGCGTACGAACGTACAATCGTTTCGTTGGACAGAGTTTAATCTGCAAATCTCCAACTCATAGCAGCAGTATTTGAAATCTCAAATTCCCCCAACAATCTGATCGTAGAGCACGATCGTAGCGATCGTTGTTCTATGCAGAGCTTGATCTGCAACTCAAAGCAGCGGTATGTGAAATTTTTAATTTCTGCTATCTGTCCTCAGAGCAACAGCACAGACAGCAGTAGTAAAGTAATCTATCTCAGGATGCAGGATCAGGTCTTAAAATGTCTCAAATCTGTCCCTCACGCAGTCAGCTACCTCTCCCTACACTAACCCAAGGAGCATGTGACTGCAGCACTGTGACTCCAGCTTATAAAGAGGCTGGGTCACATGATGCACCGGCCAATCACAGCCATGCCATTAGTAGGCATGGCTGTGATGGCTTCTAAGGGCAAACCAGTGAAACGCTTGTTGATTGGCTGCCCTGCAGCTTCTCAACACGTGGAGTAAAATAGCAGAACCCCGGACCGAACCCGAACGATTTTTGAAATGTCCGGGTCCGGGTCCGTGCCACGGACACCCTAAAGTTCGGTACGGACCCGAACGTTACAGTCCGGGTTCGCTCAACACTAGTAGCCATTACTATTATAACTGCTTGAAAATACTTCATTTTTTTTGAGTTTCCCTTTGTTGATTTTCTGAAGCATTCATTTACTTTCTTTGAAATATTATCATACAGAGTGCTTAATAATATTAATATTATTACCATTTATATAGTGCCAGTATGTTTTGTAACACTCTACAGAGTACAATGAATCATTCTCAATCTATAATTTAAATATACATACTGAGATACTGTACTTCCTCTATGTTACATCTATACTAGATATGAATAGTAATATATTACATCCATACTAGATATATGAACAGTAATATACTACATCTATACCAGATATATGAACAGTAATATACTACATCTATACCAGATATATGAACAGTAATATATTACATCTATACCAGATATATGAACAGTAATATACTACATCTATACCAGATATATGAACAGTAATATATTACATCTATACCAGGTACAAGTAGCAATATATTACATCTATGCTGCATTTGAATAGCAATATTCTGCCTGTGTTTCATCTGCAAACTGAATGAAAGAAGATGTCTAGATACTGACTATGATCACTCAGAATATGCAGAGGATCCGCTGCTCCTTTACAAGGCTTGTGTGAATGACTGAAATATCTATAAGGAGCCACTGCTGCCTAGTAAATGTAATAAGCTCATCATCAGCTCCTGTCATCCTCCTGAGCCACACATGTGAACCATCTGATTTCTTGGCCTCAATACAAAAATATCTTGCCTTTTTTGCCCGTTTGCAGACGTCACTCTTTAAGATTAAATGCATATGTTCCATGTAAACACTAAACATTAAAGTCAACAATGTTACAATTTCATTCCATTTTTGCTACTTTTATTTATTAACATCATACATTAAAAGATGAGAAGGCCCAATCTGACAATTCTACAGTTTTCCAGGTGTGCTGGTGTAAGAATGTAAGTACAGCTTTTTAACAAAACTGGCTGAAGGAACTGTAATTGCCTATAAAGTGTGAGCTGGAGTTTGGCTTCAGTCTGCTAGTGCATCTAACACCCCAGATAAACAATGCTGCTGTCTGAATGTGCCCCCTGTTCTCCTTCATCCAGAGTGGGGGCACTCTAATACAGGAGGAGTGTTACTGGGCAGGTGACCAAGGTGAAAACAGAGGGAGAAAAACCCAAAAAAGAAAATAAATGCAGACACTACATCTAATGATTGTTAAGCTGCAATGTATTACATTTTTGGTTTTGGGTTGAATACCACCTTAACCACTTTACCTCTGAAAGGTTTTACCCCCTTCGTGATCAGGCCATTTTTTGCGATACAGTGCTGTGTTACTTTAAGCAGTTCCTGACCGGCTCGCGTACATTTACTGCTGCAGAGTGGGGCTGTAGCGCGAATCGCCGCCTATAAAAGGCGGCTCGCGCATGGGTGGCCAGCGGCGCGCTCTACTTTCCCTCCGCACTCTACAGGAGTGTGCCCGCGGCTCAGGCGGACCCGATGTCTGACAGCAATTGCTTAGGAGAGGAGAAACACGGGGAACCACCGATGTAAACACGTGCAGTTCCCCGTGTTGTCAGGCAGCATGACAGAGATCTACTGATCCCTGTCACTGGGATCAGTTAGATCTCTGGTGCCCCTGGCAGCCCAGCCCCCTCACAGTTAGAACACCGCAGGGAACACAGTGAACTTCACTGCCAATGACATTTATATAGTAATCAGTGGACATTTAAATTTCTGATTGCTGTATAAATGTCATTGGTCCCAAAAAAGTGTCAAAAATGTCCGACATGTCCGCCCCAATATCAAAGTCCTGATAAAAATCGCAGATCGCCGCCATTACCAGTAAAAAAAAAATTTGTAAAAACGCCAGAAATTAATTCTCATGGTTTGTAAACGCTGCAACTTTTGCGCAAAGCAATCAATAATCGCAGATTGCGATTTTTTTACCAAAAATATGAGGAAGAATATAAATCGGCCAAAACTGATGAATTAATTTGTTTTTTTTATTTTTATTTTTTTGAATTTGTATTTTAGCAAAAAGTAAGAAATGTTTTTTTTTTTTGCTAAATTGTCGCTCTGTTTTTGTTTATAGCGGGGATCAGAAATGACGCAGAGGGGATCAAATACCACCAAAAGAAATCTCTATTTTTGGGGGGGGGGAGCACATAAATTTTGTTTGGGTACAACGTTGCATGACCGCGCAATTTTCAGTTAAAGCGACGCAGTGCCGAATCACAAAAAGTGCTCTGGTCCTAACATGGGAAATCCTTCCGGGAGTGAAGTGGTTAACTAACAATTGTGCACTACCCAAATAAAAATTTTGCCCCTTTTTTCCCACAAATAGAGCTTTCTTTTGGTGGTATTTGATCACCTCTGCATTTTTTATTTTTTGCGCTATAAAAAACAAAGACCGACAATTTTGAAACGTATCCAATAAAAAAAAAAAAAATCTAATTTCTTTATCAATTTAGGCCAATATGTATTGTGCTACATATTTTTGGTAAAAAAAATCCCAATAAACATATACTGATTGGTTTGCGCAAAAGTTATAGCGTCTACAGACTATGGATTTTTTTTTTTTTTGTTTTTTTTACTATTAATGGCAGCAATCATGGAAGTGGCTTCTTGTATATTCACATTTCAGTATTGGTCTGAATACTATTTGTAAGATTTGATGGAGTAAAGTACAGAACACTTCTTGTCATTTGATCCTTACCGATATGTCCTCTCGTGTTACTTGTGTAGCGGCTGCTGCATCAGAATTACAGTGCAAGTTGACTAAGCCTTTCACTGAACAGAGACATAGCCTGTCAGCTCTGGAGGAGTGATTTCAGCCCTCCCTTAGTTTTCTTCACACAAGGACACAGAAGGGACAGCCTACTCTGCCTGCCTTTTCTACTAACCATGCATTGGTGCAAGGAACTCAGCCAATGAGGGAAGACTGGAAGAGAAACAAAGAACTCTGGGAAGTGGAGTTCTTAACACAAGCTGACTGATTGTAATACAGAGATTGGGAACTGCAAGTACCAGCAGCCTTTGGGATAGAAAAGGAAAGGAAACCAGAGTGAACTTCTTGGGAAGGGCAGAGCTACCAAAAGGGGGAAAGGAGACTGGGTGTGTGGAACGGAATGCTGTGACCTTGGATTGGACGGATCGCATCTGTTGCAGATAGAGAGCTGGTGGCAGGCACCCGATAGAAACATAGAAACATAGAAAAGTGATGGCAGAAAAAGACTGAGTAGTCCATCGAGTCTGCCCCTTTTTATTTATTTTTTTATTTTTATTTATTTATTTATTTTTTTATATTTTTTTTTTTTACATTAACCTTGTTGTCTGACTATGGATTTATGTTTATCCCAAGCATGTTTGAAGCCATTTTATGGCCGATCCTAAAGGAAAGCCCAGAGGACACCCTGAAACATCCTGGTCATCGTGCAGTGTACCTGTGAGGAGGTGTCAGTCCGACACTTGTAAGGATGAGTACTGCAGAGCTTCCCTCGCGGCTTTCTTGACATAGGATTGGGTGAGTGGGCTATTCGCCCAATACTTCTTAATCCAGAACTCTGCCTTATCTCCTTTGTTCTGCCTTCCTAAAGTTACATGGAACTGTGATACTGTTACACCATGCCTGGCAGTGAGAAATACTTGTTCAATACTCCATAGGATTACAATATTGGTTGCTCACAAGCTTTTTGAACATGCTGAGTTTTCACTTCACTACAAGAGACCAACAAGTGCAGCACCGTAAAGTATTTGCAGGGCCCTTCAGTGTTCGGGACATTAGGTATATATGATTGGATCCATACAGGGGGTTTGATTTAGTGCACTAGGTCAGGTATCAAGGTAAAGCCGGTTTCTGGGACTGTGGTTCTAGGGTGAGGGAGAGAGGGGACTGACACACAGAGATAAAGTCAGTCCTAAACCTTCCTTCTGCCTGGACACATATTGCCCATTTTGTTGGGGTTGTTAAATACTGTATTGAAGTTGAGGCAACATTGTTTGTTCTACCATTCGCAGGTATTTACCTCTGTTCTTGGGCCCATTCTATTTAAAGGGTTCCTCCAAGAGCAGACAAAGTTGCATCTTTTCCATATTTGCCAGTGTTCATTTGTTTATTGTATCACATCACATTTAACTACTGACGTATCCCTATGGCTGTTGTTACATTTCTCTTTTAAGCAGTTTTACAGTAAAAGTTACCCTTTTGGTTTCACCATAATCTGTGTCAGTTACTGTGGTATTTACATGATATTACTGCTAGGTGTGCCAGAGGGGATTGAGGCTGTTGTTGAGGTTGAGAGGCAGAGTGACAGACAGAACATACTAAGCGGCTCCTATGGGGGTAGCGTTACACTTGTAAGAAGTTTCTGACATAAATAAAGAATTATTTAAAAAAAAAGAAACAGACTAATGTAAAGTCGCAAGGTCCGGCACATGATGTCATGCGTTCCAACTCACACATGTGTAGTATAGCATAAATGTTCAAAATGGCGACAGGGACACAGCCTGAAAAAGGGGAGGCAAGATAGTCCTATGTAAGCAGTGACCAGAGTGTACACAGGGCTTCTGCTCTTCATTCCTATTAATGAATGGATTAGGCAGGAGCAAAGGGAAGGTAAGTAAAAGCAGTGCTGGAGGTTGGCATTATCAATCATCCTGTCGATTTGCTTTGCATTTGTAAAACTTAGGTGTTAAGGATTACCTTTATGTGTTGAGCTAAGAGTTAAATTTAGAGCAAAGAGTTAAATGCTATGGACCATTCATACCATTGCGATAATGTACCTCAACACACATTCTGAATTTCACACCAACTCACCTACATTGCAGTGCAGTGCATAAGACAGCAACATACTAATGTGCGCTGCGTTGCTGTAATGCTGCATGCATGATTTTTGGACCATTGTAATGCACTGGGCAGCCTGTTCAAATGAATGGGTTGCCGTAACACAACACACATTGATGATTGGCACAGTGCGGGTTAAAGTTCTACAGTGGATAAGGCTGGGATGAATGGGACCTTAAGGGACAGGTTAAAGTTTAAGCAGGAGGAGGTGTAAAGTGTTAAAGGTAATCCAAGATCAAAAATCAAGCTAGGAATATTTTTAGCAAGTACAGAAAATAAGTGTTGATCTTCCAATAAAGCAGTGTCCTTGTAATTACCCGTGAATTAAACAGAAAGCTCAAACGTATCTCCCTTCTATGGTGTCTTGTAAAATTTGCAACCTGCCATGCCCTACATGTAATGGAGAGATAAAGAGAGAAGTACAAGTTCATAATCCAAACTAGGAGAGCAGCCTCTATAGAGGCCCCCTCTATAGATATAATGGAGGAGTAAATTTAGCCACCCAAAGACAGAAAGAATGTTACTCGCAGGATCAACAGGTTAAAAAAAAAAACCCTATCCACCTTATCTAGTGATTGGTAAGTTGCAAGATAGTACAGATTTGTTTTTGATTTAGATATGCTAATGATTTTCTTCCCCAAAAGATATGCCCAGAACAGGCAATCAATGTGCAGCATTTTTCCCAATAGAGTGCACTACTATGCATTCTGGAGTACTGCAAGGCATGTGCATCGGAGCTATGTCACCTTAGTGTATTGAGTTGTCATTCAAAATTTATGGTACCACAGCTAGAGATGGGAAGGCCTGGGAAAAAACAAAAAATTATTTAAACAAAAATGTTTTCGTTTTTTTCCAAAGCCATTTTTTGTTTGTTTTTTTCCTGAAAATTAAAAAAAAAACTGAAGTGTGGAATATGTTCTTTTACAATGATAAATAATATATATATGACATGGTATCCAAACTTTGTAACATGAAGACCTTAATTAAAGATTTCTGAGGTTTTATCTCTCAGCTGAAGGCAAGCAAATCCTTGAACACTACTTCTCAATGCAGTTCCCAAACAAGAGAAATATGCATTTCTGCCACTAGGGGGGCACTGCAGGGGAAAGGCTCCAGTTTAGTTTGTTTGTGGGCCCTATCTTGTACCTCCTACAGTTGGGTGATTGTTGGGATACAGAAAATTAAGGTTTTCTTTCCTCTTAGACCTTAATTGACAGATACGAGGGTAAATTTGTCTGACAAATTAGTGTATCTTATTTAACCTTTAAATGATTCCTATTAATGTTCTTCCCATCACAGCATAATGTTTCCCTATAGTCTGGTCAAAAAAATTGGTTTTTGATTTTCCTCCTCTCAGCAAAATGGTGAAACCAACATATAGAGTTTGGAAACATTTCTACAGTGCAATTACTGCTGAGAGCAAAGCTGCAATTTGTAAATATCGTGATAATAAATATTATTTTCCAAATGCTACAAGGATAAAAAAAAAAACATCCTTGTATGCCAGAGGTCCCCTAAAGACATTAAAAAATACTTTGAGGACCATAATGAAATTGCAAGTAGCTTTTCCCTCCAGAGTTATCATTCCAAAAATACTCTTTCTGCTGCTTCTGGATCATCACAAAGTGTTTCTTCACCAGCCACATCTTCAAGTAACAATACACAATACCTTTATTTATAGATAAATATACATCTGAAAATCAGGAGAACATTGATCAAGCTCTTGCATGAGTGAACTACATGCTTCTGGATCAGCATTGTCAATAACTGAAAATGCATATTGGCAGGAAGCTTTTAAATTATTACGAGGGAAAGGGGTTCTCATGCATTCCTGAAATGTTAACATACACAGTCCTTGTTATTCCATTTGTAATAAAAAATACAATTTTAAAAGGCAAGCTTAGTTTATTTACTGAATAACCTGTACTTTTATTTCAAGCATAATACTTGTATATACATTTCACCTTCCCAGTGTAACAAAAAGACTTTCAATTTGTAAAACTACTCCACCTTGAATTTTTTTTCTATTTGTCCGAAAATCTCATTTTTTTTCTGGAAAAACAGGGAAAAACTTTTTTTTCCCATGGCTTCAAAATTTGCAGAAAATATACAACATTCTAGTGTACATAATGTGCATTAACATGATCATGATAGAGTATGATTTGTCCCTTACTGTGAATCATTCCCTCTGCCTTTACTGTTACTATGGCTGAGATACTCAGGGAATAAGTGCCCAGTGTTGTCACCCTGGAGACCCATACTTGTACCTGTACTATTGCCCAGTTAGGCTGTGGGTGGGGCCACTCTGCTCTGCACATGGGTGTAGCTTTCCTGTGCACATGCTCATCAATGCCCAGGACCAGGTGAGAATGCGTTCATGTCTGAGTCAACATTATGGCAGTACCCCAGCTTAGAGATGAGCCATACAATGTGTGCAGTAGTTAAATATACAGAGTCCCTCTGTAAAACATGCTATCCCATGTTACTACATACCTTCCTTGATATATGTTGCACTGAGGAGGAACAGTGCTGAGCTTATGCCCTCTCCTCCAGTCCCTTGTACCTCTTCTACCTCACTCCTAGTGACAGAATGGGGTCCCACTGTGCATTAGCACGGTCTTCATGCATGCACTTAATTAACTCCTTTCACTCTCCCATACCATGCGGCTAGGTACATAGGGTCTCAGTACCATGGTTTGAGTCCTAGATACTTTAGGGGAACTGAATGCTAGGTAGGGAGGAAGAACACCGACCCCCTTGCTACTGGAGGACCTGTCATCTACACCAGGTACCACACATCATGAATGGCTGCTATTCACTTCCCATAAGTTCTCGGTTACCTGTGACAACTGCTCTCCTTCTCCGACTCTTCTGCTGAGTTAACCTTTTGTAGTGGCCTTGCTTTGATACCCTGTGCATGCTTTACAGGACCTGTTCTTTTTATATGTGTCAGGAACCATGAATCAGACTGAGACAGAAGTGCAGTAAAACCCACACTTTTTAATAAAATGGTAAAATAGTACAAACAGTGCAAATGTAGTCAAAACATAGCCAGAGTTCAGTAAGCAGAGCGGGTAGTCAGAACAAGCCAGTGAAACAGGGATCCAGAGATCAGTATAGTAGAGGCAGCAAACAGGATCAGGAACCAGAAGGGAAGTCAGCCAGGCAAAGTCTTTAATCCAGAAATCAGCGTAGTCAGAGACTGCAAACAGAATCAGGAACCAGAAGGGAAGTCAGCCAAGCAAAGTCTTTAACAGGAAAACACAGCAGAGAGTATCATAATTTGTTGACCAGGCGAAGACACAGGAGATATGATCCAGGCAGTTTAAATAGCCAGCATGGCTAGCTAACGAGCAGGAAATGAAGACCAGGTGAGTCACTGTGGAATGGAGAGCACTGGCAATTAACCGGCAGCTGAGCAACTAGCACTCTGAAAAGGGAGGGTTGAGCCCAGCCCTGACAATATGCCATGTATCACCATGCACCCCTTTGAATGACTTCAGACCAGGCTCAAGAACAGTTCAAGAACTTTACTTAAAATGCTTCAGGAACATAACATCAATAAGTGCATCTCAGTCCAGCTCCTAGCTAACTATTATGTGACTGCCCAGGCATACCTGTAAAGGCGTGAGTCCATTTAGTTAGTGTTCATAACTGGTGGGTTCTCTTGTGGTGGCAGACAAAGGCTACATCCTTCCAGGTGATATGGACCCTAGGGTTCCCATGCGGTGCCATCTCAAAAACCTTCCCCCTGAATATAAATCAACCAGGAAAGAAGGCCAGGCGCAAAGCCCAGGAAACCAGTGACAGGACTTAACTCTTCCCTAATCTGGCCAGACTAATCTGCCTTGCTACACAAAACAGTCCCTTTTGTAGGCATCTGCCTACAAGGCCGCCCATCAAGGCATTGGGCTAATAGGAAGGTGCAGGTCAGCTATCAACATTTTTACTTATTGGTGATTTCTAGGATTTTCTGGAAAACTCAAAATACTTTCAATGTTGTGTGCAATTATTGCTGTGTGTTGGCTTTTTACTCCTGGGCCCAGTGTAAGAAGGTAATACAACTGACAGATGTACTTTAAGATATTCAATAGAATATTGGAAAACCCCTTAAACATGCAGAAAACAGAGATTTGTTTTCTCGTTTTTTTTCACTTTAAGCTGTATTTTTTCTCCTTTTGTGCAGCATGACATGAACATTATTAAATATAACCGGCTGCTGTGTACAGCTGCTGCTGTTTATGTTAGTGAGATAACTACTATCTATCATCAGACACGTTGCTTATAACTGGAAACAATTAGGACCTCGCAAGTTGCTCTTGTTCAAATCACTTTAGCACAAAATGAGCAAATCATATTGTTCTTGAATGTGTAGCCACCCACGATATATGAATACAAATAATGCATACCAGCCCACAAGGAAAACCTTCTAGTGATACCAATTAAATAAATATTCTTCTTATAGTTCCCCTCCTGGGCTTTTAATGTATGATTGCAGCAAGATATTGCAAATGTGTGCCTATTGTGATCTGGTTATCACTGATATACAGCACTGTTCTGTAAACTGAGCTCATCTGCAGCCAGAGTTTCCAGTAAGAAGGCACACAGGACAATCTGAGTTTACAAAGGCCTGCATACTACATCTGAGAGCTACTAGCTGTGTTCATCTAACACTAAGCATCATTTTTAAATTGAAAGGATGTCATCTGGAGTGTGGGCTGTAGCAACAGATCATATAGAATTGAATAGAAATATATATATTTGTTTGCTATAGACCAAGGGTCTTTAAACTTTTCATTACAAGGACCACATCATATATTTTACAAATATATCTAGGCACAAAAAATAAGTTTTATAAAGATGAACTCATCAAATTTAAATGAAAGAATTAAATTTTACTTGGAGTTTTTTTGTAATGAGCATAATATGTCTTAGAACAGAAAAAAAAGAAAACAAAGCCAAAATAAACTTCAGACCATCAGAGCACCCCTTACATTGGAGTCCCTATCTCCGCTTACATGGAATTTCCCATCATAATCCTATCTTACATCAGAGTCCCCATCAGAGTCCATTCTCAAATCTGAATACCCACCTTACATCCGGATGCAGAATCTTTACATCAGAGGGTGTCGTAAAATTTTGCAGCTCACCAGATCAAGCCCAGATTGGAGCCTCCAGTTTGGAGACCCCTGCCATAGACAAGAGTTCCAGTTGTTTTTCAGTCTTAATAAGTAAACCATTAAAGCTAAGCTTCAGGCAGACATAAGAAACACAAAGTTCTGTATTCAATAATATATTATTAAATGTATTTTTTTTAAAAACAAGCTGCATACAGTGAGGGAAAAATAATTTGATACCCTGTTGATTTTGTATGTTTGCCCACTGACAAAGAAAAGATCAGTCTATAACTTTAATGGTAGGTTTATTTTAAAAGTGAGAGACAGAATAACAACAAAAATATTCAGAAAAACACATTTCAAAAAAGTTATAAATTGATTTGCATTTTAATGAGTGAAATAAGTATTTAATCCCCTATCAATCAGCAAGATTTTTTGGCTCCCAGGTGTCTTCTATACAGGTAATGAGCTTTAAAGGGAGTGCTCCTAATCTCAGCTTGTTACCTGCATAAAGGACACCTGTCCACAGAAGCTATCAATCAATCAGAATCCAATCTCTCCACCAAAAAGCTGTCCAGGGATGTCAGGGACAAGATTGTAGACCTACACAAGGCTGGAATGGGCTATAAGACCATCGCCAAGCAGCTTGGTGAGAGGGTGACAACAGTTGGTGCGATTATTTGCAAATAGAAGAAACAAAATAACTGTCAATCTCCCTCAGTCTAGGGCTCCATGCAAGATCTCACCTCATGGAGTTTCAATGATCATAAGAAGGGTGAGAAATCAGTCCAGAACTACACGGCAGCTGGGACTATAGTCACCAAGAAAACAATTGGTTTTCACACTACGTTGTGAAGCACTGAAATCCTTCAGCGTCTGCAAGGTCCCCCTGCTCAAGAAAGCACATGTACAGCCCGTCTGAAATTTGCTAATGTACATCTGAATGATTCAGAAGAGCACTAGGTTAAAGTGTTGTGATCAGATGAGAAGGAAATCAAGCTCTTTGGCATCAACTCAACTCACTGTGCTTGCAGAAGGAGGAATGCTGCCTATGACCCCAAGAATACCATTCCCACCATCAAACATGGAGGTGGAAACATTATGCTATGGGGTGTTTTTCTGCTTATTGGACAGGACAACTTCACTGCATTAAAGGGACGATGGACGGGGCCATGTTCCGTCAAATCTTGGGTGAGAACCTCCTTCCCTCAGTCAGGGCATTGAAAATAGGTCATGGATGGGTATTCCAGCATGACAATGACCCAAAACACACAGCCAAGGCAACAAAGGAGTGGCTCAAGAAGAAGCACATTAAGGTCCTCGAGTGGCTTAGCCAGTCTCCAGACCTTAATCCCATAGACAATATGTGGAGGGAGCTGAAGGTTCGAGTTACCAAACGTCACCCTCGAAACCTTAATGACTTGGAGAGGATCTGCAAAGAGGAGTGGGACAAAATTCCTCCTGAGATGTGTGAAAACCTGGTGGCCAAATGCAAGAAACGTCTGACCTCTGTGATTGCCAACACGGGTTTTACCACCAAGTACTAAGTCATATTTTGCGAAGATGTTAAATAATTATTTCACTCATTAAAATGCAAATCAATTTATAACTTTTTTAAAATGCATTTTTCTTCATTCTTTTGTTGTTATTCTGTCTCTCACTGTTAAAATAAGCCAACCATTAAAATTGTAGACTGATCATTTCTTTGTCAGTGGGCAAACGTACAAAATCAGCAGGGGATCAAATACTTTTTTCCCTCACTGTATGTACTTGAATTTGACCCCATATTATCCTCTTGCAATCCTGTATACAGAAATATTTCCTGTAGCCTTGTTTGAATAAATATGTTGCGCTAACCCTTTAAGAAGAAATGACCACTAACAGTGCAAAATAAGTCATGTGACATAAACAATAAAGTGAAACTTTAACAATTGCAAAAGTGAATTCAATTGTGTAAATTACACAAATATTAATAATTGGATATATTTTTCTTTTAAAATCCATGTGACCATCAGCATGTAAATATTATTCATCTGTGGCCCACATCAGTGTTTCACCACCGTAAAGTGACACTAAAGCCTAGTACACACTGCTAGTTTTTTTTTTTCATTCAACCTAACGGGCTAAACGGAAAAAAAACTGACAGCTCAGGTCAGAGCCAATGTACTAACTAGCACAGCGATCTCCTTGAGCCTTTGGCTGAGAGCGCTGATCAGGAGCTGACCAGCAGACCTTTTTCAGTCATGCCCCTTTGAAAGAAGCCAGTCGGCTTCTGTAGGACTGACTCCGAATGTCAGCCAGTTTCTATTGAACTGCCCGATGCTGCCCAACATTTGGCCCATGTGCATGGGGCTTTAAAGCCGCTTACCAGATGATTAGACACCCATGTATATAGAGGCCTAACAGCACTTGAGATATGCCAGAGACACAAATGATTGCAAAGCAGGGAGCCTTCAGCCACTGTATTCACAGCCAGAATCGCTAAAAGTCACATCAAATATAAGAAGGAAGAATACAGGGATTCCATAGTGCAGTAATTGTATTAACACCATTTATTATAACAAGAGGATACTCACAAAAACTTCAACAAAAAAAAGCCTGCAGCAATGCTTCACTCAGCAGAGCGGGCATGATAATGTCACTGCTAGCTCCATCCAACTCGTTTCGTCTAGAAGAATATCGTTAAGAGGCTGAAAATATTTGAAATATATTTCTACGTTAGTTATTTAGTTGTTTGCCTGGAGTTCAGCTTTAACGTAGAACTATAGCCTCCCATAAAAAAGGTATGTTGCAGAACTTAAATATATGAGCAACAACTGTCTCATGGTCCTCTGAAAAGTCCCACAAATACCTTTTGAGTCTACTAGTAAAGTCCACCTAGTGCAGATTCCTGCAATGGTGTGGAAACTAAGCAGCACTGCTCCTGAATACAGAGTTGCCACTCTCATGTAGTCTGTGTCTACTTGCACTACAATACAATGAAAAAATGTTGCAGCTAGAGCTTATCAATCAGTGCCAGGACACATAGTGCTGCTCATTGCTTTCTGAATTGGCAGCACTGCCTCTGTAGCTGAAGCTCTTCCATTACATTTCTGGGAAATATGAATAGTACTGCGCAGCCTATTGCAGTGTACTGATATTCACTCTGCCCCTAGTGGATATGGGGCATATTACCATATATAAATCTCCTATTGCTGATACCTTATTTAAATAGTGGTAAGATATAATATAATATAACGTACAAGTATGAATGCAGTGTCCACCCTTCTTAAAAATTATTCAACCAGTAAAACCAGCCCTGAGGAAGTCACGTGGTGTGACGCAACGCGTAGGCTGGTTACTGAGTGCTGGATACACAGTGAGAGGCGTTTGAATGCCGCTGTGTAGTTTTGAGAGATTTTGAAAAAGTTTTTACCTGTAAACTTGGGAAACGGTTTTATTGAGTTAATAAACATCCTTTACATACTATACTATGGAATCCGTTTGTCTCTTCCCGCATACCAAAATGTTTTTGGAGTGAGAGTCGATTGGTAGGAGTCTAACGACCGGTGGGTCGTACCGAGCCATACACACGGAAAAACTGCGGAGGAAGTGAGGAAACACCCCATTTGGAAAAACGGTACCCGCAAAGATACCTTGATGCGCACAGATCCGAACCCACTAAGGTGAGAGTTCTGAGAGCACTTAGCAAGTTGAAGCACATCACTAAAGGAATCCTTTTGGGGTAATTGACTACCCCCCCTGCACAAAGAGGCTACCCACACCTATTTGGAGCACAAATTATTTTTATGAACTTTTGGAGCACAAGTCACTGTCACTTTAATCACTTGAATTTGAAAAAGACATTTTATGAATTTTTTATCTGATATATGAATTTTTATTGGATATATATATTTATGATGAATTTTTATTGATGATATTGCACTATGATGATTAGTTTTACTTCACAGAAGTTTATATATGTTGGGTGATATGTTTTTTATGTTTTTATGGATACAAATATCGCTTTTTACTGGTTGAATAATTTTTAAGAAGGGTGGACACTGCATTCATACTTGTACGTTATATTATATTATATCTTACCACTATTTAAATAAGGTATCAGCAATAGGAGATTT
>BLSH010506221.1:94754-115838 GCA_018402905.1 Glandirana rugosa | reverse complement strand
AAATCTCCTATTGCTGATACCTTATTTAAATAGTGGTAAGATATAATATAATATAACGTACAAGTATGAATGCAGTGTCCACCCTTCTTAAAAATTATTCAACCAGTAAAACCAGCCCTGAGGAAGTCACGTGGTGTGACGCAACGCGTAGGCTGGTTACTGAGTGCTGGATACACAGTGAGAGGCGTTTGAATGCCGCTGTGTAGTTTTGAGAGATTTTGAAAAAGTTTTTACCTGTAAACTTGGGAAACGGTTTTATTGAGTTAATAAACATCCTTTACATACTATACTATGGAATCCGTTTGTCTCTTCCCGCATACCAAAATGTTTTTGGAGTGAGAGTCGATTGGTAGGAGTCTAACGACCGGTGGGTCGTACCGAGCCATACACACGGAAAAACTGCGGAGGAAGTGAGGAAACACCCCATTTGGAAAAACGGTACCCGCAAAGATACCTTGATGCGCACAGATCCGAACCCACTAAGGTGAGAGTTCTGAGAGCACTTAGCAAGTTGAAGCACATCACTAAAGGAATCCTTTTGGGGTAATTGACTACCCCCCCTGCACAAAGAGGCTACCCACACCTATTTGGAGCACAAATTATTTTTATGAACTTTTGGAGCACAAGTCACTGTCACTTTAATCACTTGAATTTGAAAAAGACATTTTATGAATTTTTTATCTGATATATGAATTTTTATTGGATATATATATTTATGATGAATTTTTATTGATGATATTGCACTATGATGATTAGTTTTACTTCACAGAAGTTTATATATGTTGGGTGATATGTTTTTTATGTTTTTATGGATACAAATATCGCTTTTTACTGGTTGAATAATTTTTAAGAAGGGTGGACACTGCATTCATACTTGTACGTTATATTATATTATATCTTACCACTATTTAAATAAGGTATCAGCAATAGGAGATTTATATATGGTAATATGCCCCATATCCACTAGGGGCAGAGTGAATATCAGTACACTGCAATAGGCTGCGCAGTACTATTCATATTTCCCAGAATTGCATTACATATTGTCAGATATCAAGTACAGCAGCAACCTAGTTCCATCCCCAGTGTACAACCATAGTAGCGCGGGGATACACTCACATATTAAGATCTCTTCCATTACATGCTACAATGTCTGGGAGGGGAAGTGTGTGAGACATGAAATTGATGAAGGAGTTGGCACAGGCAGAGAAGGCAGTTTAAGTTTTTCTGTTTACTTTAAGAGGACTGTGCGTCTCACAATAACTGGATTTGGCACTTCTTTAGACTGTCATACAGGAGCTTGTATTGTTACTTTAACCACTTAGAGAGTGGTTAAAGTTCATAAATCTATCTCATAGTTTGTAGATGCTATAACTTTGGCGCAAACCAATCAATATACAGTTATTTTTTTTATCAAAAATATGTAGAAGAATAAATATTGGCCTACACTGATGAAGAAATTTGTTTTTTTACATTCTTATTTTTTGGATACGTACTATAGCAAAAAGTAAAAAATATTGGGTTTTTTTCAAAATTCTTGGTCTATTTTTGTTTATAGAGCAAAAAATAAAAACCACAGAGGTGATCAAATGCCACCAAAAGAAAGCTCTATTTGTCGGGAAAAAAAGGACATCAATTTTGTTTGGGTACAGTGTCCGCAATTGTCAAAGTAACGCAGTGCCGTATGGCAAAAAATGGCCTGGTCATTAAGAGGGTAAATCCTTCTGGGGATGAAGTGGTTAAAAGAAAAGTACAGCCAAAGCTATTTTGGCTGTACTTCTCCTGTAGGTCACAGGAGTACAGTCCATTCTGCGCTCCTGTGACCCGTTTTCAGCCACACAGCCGGTCCAGGCTCTGAAAACCCTTGACTGGCAACTGGCTCAGCCTCTTAGCGAACTGCTCAGAGCCTGAACCAGCCCCCCCCCATCTACAGCCCAGCACTGACAGTCACCGGCTCTCTGCTCACTAAAGGTTGAGAACTAAGTAATCATCAGTCTTTCATTGCTCAGTTCTCAGTGTTAGATGCGGCAGGGGACAACGTTTTTCTCCTGAAACCCATACTTCTTTTTCAGCATTATGCATGTTTACTCAGTGAAGTGAATGCTCATTTAAATTAATGAAAATAGTGAATCTGTATTTACTGTGAATACTCAACCATGTAATAAAAATAATTTTGTCTTGCACGTGATTCGATGAGAATTTCATTTTATTCAGTAAGCTAAGTGACAATCTCTACCCTTTTAGTACATGAAGCGCAATAAGTTAGGATAGGATGTTTCATTAACTTTAGTTATGGCTTCTTAAAATTTCTGGGTCATTTAATTCATGGAAGCATTTGGGCAACATTTTTGACACATGCTGTTGTAGTGTTAACAAATTGTATATAACACCCATTTTATTCTGGTGTTGAAATTCATTACACAAAATAAATATTACTTTCTTTAGCTGAAATAATCTGTTGGAAATGTCACAACATAACAGCAGCAAAATTGAATGCCAAAATAAAATACGCCTAAATGTTAACACAAAAAAAAAAAAAACTTGTCCCAGAATCTCTGTGTCAAGAACATCAACTATCCACATGCAATTATTAGTTTTTATTATTATTATTTTTTTTAGTGTTTAGTTACATCAGGATCTGAGCTAAAACTAATTCCTAGGAATATGCCCAATCAACAAACTCTGATCTTACAGAAACCTAATACCCATAAAAACAAATATTATATTAAAGCGTAACTTCATTCAAAAGGGGAAGTTCCGGTGCCCCCCCCCCCGGACTGTTTGGCACTGTTTTTTTGGGGGGGGGGGTGGTACCAGGGCCATTCACTAAGCACAGCGAGTGGACAGCTGGCTGTGAAACCTCAAGCTGTCACAGCCGACTGCCTACAATTAAGATGCCAGACTGTCTGTTTATTAAGTCAGCAGCTATAGTTTTTATAGCTGCTGACTTTTAATTTTCAGAAATATGACTGGAGCTCCTTTTTAAGGCTGTTCATGAATCTTAAACACTTTTTTAGCTTTGAATAGAGTAAGGTGGTCCTTCCCGAGTACCACTAGAAAACAAACAAAAATTTGACAGAGGTTCTAATCCTTCCTATGCAAAGCAAGAAAGCTTTAGCGGGAGTTTTAGTTTAAAATTATCGTAAAGGCTCTTATTTTATTATTATTATTTAAAATTAAAAAGATGTTATACTTCCCTGCTCTGTGCTATGGTATTGCACAGAGCAGTCCCTTACTTCCTCTTCTGGAGTACCTTGCCAGCACTCTCCGCCCATTCTTCTTATGATTGCCCCCTCAACAAGCAGTGTGCTTGCAGAACCCATGGGGGGGGGGGAACCCATGCAGGCACACTACTGACACACACAGCGTGGCCACCACAACCCCCCCCACACTTCCTCCTAGCAGTGGGAACCTATGGCTCTCGTTGTTCTCAATGTGTCCCCTGAAACCAGGAAAAAGGAGCAGAACTGCAGCTGGGACACTGCGCTGAAGAGGTGGAGGAGTAAGGTAAGTATTTCTTTTGGGGGGGGGGGGGGACAAGTTTTGAAAGTTTTTATTTTACCTTAATAAAATCTTTCCACTTCCCCACCAATCATAAACAAGAGAAAACTTATAGTGCTCACTGAAACTACTTGTTTTTCTAAAAGGTAAACGTAATTGTAATTACACAGTGCAGCAGAGAAGATTGCTCACAAATGCAATGATAAATCATATACACATGAGGGCAATACTTACCACCCTTGCTCTTGCAGACAGTTAACCAGGAGAGCAAATCCTCCAATGAGCATTATGAGGTCACCACAGAGACTCAGCATAACGTCTGTAAAGACTTCATCAGCTTTTATCGATATCCACGACCTCCAGAGGCCTGATGGCGACCTCCAGAGTCAGGGCCAGCTGTCATTCCTCCTCAAGTTACTAGGCATGGTGGGTATAGTACAAGGTGGAATGATTGGGCGCCAGTCACTTTTAAAATGAACAAAAAGAGATTTATTGTCTCTTAACAAGAACTGGGGGAGAGAGGGTTAGGGCCAGAACACCCTTAGGCAAATGCAATATGCAAACAGGCAGACTCCACACACAAAAATAGAAGTAGGCTGACAGCAATACATAAAAGGGCATTTAAGCTGAATGCAGCAATCTGTATTTTTGTCGCAGCTGCTGTCTCCTATAGCAACACTCTCAATACCTCATTGTAAATATGCACACTTAACTCATAGTATACCATTATAGATATCGGCTCACATCTCACAGTATCCCACTGTCCCGCTGGGTCCCTGACTTGACTCACAGCTGCCCGCTGCACTTATCTTCATGGTGCGCCCATGCCACCTGCTGGGTTCCTAGATGAGACTACTGAAGCTTTCCCCCTTCTTCACCGTCCCCGGCTAGTGAAAAAGGACTGCTCTGATACTTCTTCAGACCTCTATCCTCTCTACACCTGCCTCTGGTAACAAGAGTGGTCATCCCTTTGTGGCAACTGCTTCTCCTTTACCGCTGGCGCTGATCCGGTCCTCCCTCAGGCAGAACCTCCTCAACTTGATTAGGCCTCCGGATTTAAGCCTAACTCAGTGTTGCTACATGGATTCCAGGATAGGTCTCGAACAGGCCTAGCAGCCAGGTGCTCCCGGGATAGGCCTCAGGCTTCTGACCTAGCAACCCGGAGCCATGTGATACACGTCCACCCTGGCAGCCACCCAGGTGGCAAAGAACCCCAATCACCTGACTTCTCCCAAAAAAATAGACTATCCCAGCATGCTCAGTGGTGAAAGAAACTCCTGCTGATTGGCTGAAACAACATATTTATTCATAACTTGTATTCACTGTGATTCAGTGCCACCCAGAGACAGAAGAGAGGGACTACACATCTGACTCGGGTTTAGGGCAAAAATCAGTTGATCCAACTACCAATTAGCCAGGCTAGTTACCACTAGCACAACTAAATTTGTTAGCAGCCCTGTTTAGGACCAGGGTACTACAAGAGGATGACTGGAGGTGAAGTGGAAGGAGGAGAGTAATAGAGCCTATGACCCAGCAGAAGGGGAGAAGTAGCAGGGGAATATTAACCCATTGGGTGTCCCTTGATGATCATCTGTAATTAAGGAGTCCTCCTTTCCAGGTGAGCCGACAGCCATTATCACAGTGGTGTTTGACACAGGAATTGTGGGATCAAAATGGGATGAAGATATGCTTTAGTGTGGTGGAGCACTGGGGCACTATATGGAAAAACTATAAAGTTCCATTATGAACATTTTTTTCTTGAATGACATTCTTTGAAGATATATTTTTGTTACATTGCAAAAAATATTATTTATACGGTTGCATTGTTTTTATGAGGAGCACTGACTGTTTGACACTTAATAGGGTGAGGGAATGTTTATTTAGCACAAATGTATGAATTAATTTACTGAAGCTTTTTTTCTCTTTGTCTGATTTTGAAGAGGGTCACATATAATTTGTGTTGAGTTTTTTAGTGCTGCACTTATTTGAATTATTGATTTTAGGTTTGATGGTGAGTTACTTGCTGGTAGGTAGGGCCATAAAGTGTGCAGAAGTTCATTGTTTTTTGTTTCAATGTGCATAAAATCTCACTGAAATGCACATGAAAGCTTATGTAAACTGCAAGTGAAAACGGTGTGTCTTTTCCATTCGTTTTTCTGCATGTATGGTGTGAACGAGGCCTTAGGGTGTCTCCAGTCTGGATGGAGGTACAACAGAGGCACATTTGGACAGCAGCATTGACAACAAGGAAGTGTTAAATTCACTAGTAGATTTAGATGGACATGACTAACAAATTAAAGCCAAACTACAGCAACAGTTTTTTTTTTCTTTTTGGCATTAAAGCAGTTGTAAACGTCACTTGGTAATTTTTACCTATAGGTAAGCCTATAATAAGGCTTACATGGAGGTAAAATGAATATCTGCTAAACCTGCACAGTTTAGGAGATATTCACCCTGCATGCAGCTGCTGACGTCAGCAGTGCATGCGCTCGGAAGGCCTGGCATATCTTGCCGGAACTACAGAGCTTCATGCCAGAACTGTGCGCACGGGAGTGACATCATCGCTGCTCCGGCCAATCACAGCTGTGATTGGCCGGAGCTTGCAAACCTGGAAGATAAACGGGGGAACAGGTCAGCTCTCTTAGCGGTGACTTTACAGCACTGGAGGGCTTTGTTACAAGGTATTTCATAATGTGCTAGTATGCGATACACACTAGCACATTATGCCATTGCCTGGCAGGTTTTTATTTTTTTTTTCTTTAACATCCATGGATTACAACTGCTTTAAGGGTTAAAGAAAATACTAAAGGCTCAATGTTGCCAGTGTTAGTTTGTCTCAGCCCTCTAACTGTCACTTTTTCTGGACAGCTTGGTCTGTTAAAGAAAGTTGAAAAATTATAGACTTATGCCCCGTACACACGGTTCGATGGTCGTATACAACACGTCGTACTCACGACCGTTGTATGCAAAATCGATCGTTCGTATGCGTGATTTGAACAGTCATACGACGGTCGTACAAGGGAGTTGTATGAGCAGACTAGAAAACTTGGTCGTACCAACAAGCTCTCATACGACCATTGTATCGTGTGTACAGAGCAGTTGGTACAACAAAATTGTATTGTACAAAACACACATGCCCAAAGTCAGGAATGGCTAGATGCTAATTACAATCACCTGAACGTTCTTTCCCCGGCCGTACGATCGTGTAGTGCAGTCAGTATGCTGCATACAACAGCCAACATACGATTCGACGCGATCGTACGTGCGATCGTCGAACCGTGTGTACGGGGCTTAAGTGGCTGGATCACCAGCTGAGAAAAAAGGAAAAAAGCCTGAAAAAAGAAAACTAGTGCCGCCAGCACATCTAAGAATTGGCAAGCTGCAATTTACATTTTTAAAGAAGAAGACTAGGCATCTTCTGTAAGTGAGTTAAAATGTGCCAAAAAAAATTGTAAAAGATCTCTATTTAGAAACATATTTCCATTTATACAGTAACTCACAAATCTGAGTACACCCCTCACATTTTTGTAAATATTTTATTCTATCTTTTCATGTGACAACACTGAAGAAATGGCACTTTGCTACAATGTAAAGTAGTGAGTGTACAGCTTGTATAACAGTGTACATTTGCTGTCCCCTCAAATAACTCAACACACAGCCATTAATGTCTAAACTGCTGGCAACAAAAGTGAGTACACCCCTAAGTAAAAATGTCCAAATTAGGCCCAATGTGTCAATATTTTGTGTGGCCACCATTATTTTCCAGCACTGCCTTAACCCTCTTGGGCATGGAGTTCACCAGAGCTTCACAGGTTGCCACTGGAGTCCTCTTCCACTCCTCAATGACGACATCACAGAGCTGGTAGATGTTAAAGACCTTGCGCTCCGCCACTTTCTGTTTGAGGATGCCCCACAGATGCTCAATAGGGTTTAGGTCTGGAGACATGCTTGGCCAGTCCATCACCTTTACCCTCAGCTTCTCTAGCAAGGCAGTGGTCATCTTGGAGGTGTGTTTGGGGTTGTTATAATGTTGGAATACTGCCCAGTCTCCGAAGGGAGGGGATCATGCTCTGCTTCAGTATGTCACAGTACATGTTGACACACTTGTCTTTGTACTCCTCACCTGGTCGCCGGCACACACGCTTGACACCATCTAAACCAAA
The DNA here is from genome assembly GCA_018402905.1 of Glandirana rugosa. Lineage (NCBI taxonomy): Eukaryota > Metazoa > Chordata > Amphibia > Anura > Ranidae > Glandirana > Glandirana rugosa. Next base: position 108,177 of record BLSH010506221.1, on the reverse strand, counting down.
TAAGGTTATCTTGGTCTCATCAGACCACAGGACATGATTCCAGTAATCCATGTCCTTAGTCTGCTTGTCTTCAGAAAACTGTTTGCGGGCTTTCTTGTGCATCATCTTTAGAAGAGGCTTCCTTCTGGGATGACAGCCATGCAGACCAATTTGATGCAGCATGCGGCGTATGGTCTGAGCACTGACAGGCTGACCCCCCCCCCCCCCATCCCTTCAACCTCTGCAGCAATGCTGGCAGCACTCATACGTCTATTTTCCAAAGACAACCTCTGGATATGACACTGAGCATGTGCACTCAACTTATTTGGTCTACCATGGCGAGGCCTGTTCTGAGTGGAACCTGTCCTGTTAAACCGCTGTATGGTCTTGGCCACCGTGCTGCAGCTCAGTTTCAGGGTCTTGGAAATCTTCTTATAGCCTAGGTCATCTTTATGTAGAGCAACAATTCTTTTTTTCAGATTCTCAGAGAGTTCTTTGCCATGAGGTGGCATGTTGAACTTCCAGTGACCAGTATGAGAGAGTGAGAGCGATAACACCAAATTTAACACACCTGCTCCCCATTCACACCTGAGACCTTGTAACACTAATGATCACATGACACCGGGGAGGGAAAATGGCTAATTGGGCCCAACTTGGACATTTTCACTTAGGAGTGTACTCACTTTTGTTGCCAGCAGTTTAAACACTAATGGCTGTGTCTTGAGTTATTTTGAGGGGACAGCAAATTTACACTGTTATACAAGCTGTACACTCACCGCTTTATATTGTAGCAAAGTGTCATTTCTTCAGTGTTGTCACATGAAAAGATAGAATAAAATAGTTACAAAAATGGGAGGGGTGTACTCACTTCTGTGAAAAACTGTACATCGAAGAACTACAGTTGGCAGCTTACATCATTTCTGTGTGGCACTTTCTGACACACTGTAACATATCACCATGCCCTGCTGCACATACTGTAGAAACAAACAGAAGTATTAAAAAAAAATCACTCACTTACTGTACTGCAGTTCTAACCTAAGGACCGGAAGTATGTGAGGACTATAGAACACTTTCTTCTCTCCTCATATCTGTAACATTGGAAGGTGTTCTGTGGTCCATTGAAGAGAACTGGAAAGGCTAGTAACATTCTTGAGATTTAAACTCAGTGCACAGAAAAATTGCAAGAACATTCAATTTCTAGTAGGATTGACAATGTATTTAAGTACTTGTAGAAATGTGCTAAGCCTGAAAAAAAGTAAAGCAGCCACCTCATCTAATCTGTAATATATTACATTTTTGTTTTAGGTTTTAGTATCTTACACACAAAACATCAAAACATTAACAATATCTTGTAACCTCTTCCCTTTCAACAAAGATCATGAATCATCAAGAGATATCTCTGCACTATGTCTTATTCTGATACTAAATAAACTATAGGTTAGTAACTAGTGAAATCCTCCATGTGTCTAGTTTTTATATTCTTTGCACACTAACTACACTTACATAGTCAGATTATCATCCAAAATTATCAGAATAATAATGTATCAACTGATCAATCATACCCATGTTTAGGGACTTTTATCAGATGGAAAATAAAGACCAACATTCCGCTGTAGCTGCATACTGGCAGACATTAAGAAATCTAATTTCTAAGTCATCTTATCTTTTATGTATATATATTTGTCCACCCATTCAAGTTCCGCATCTCAAGGGTATATTAGTTAAAGAACATACGTGTGATTTTATTTAGCTTAGTTTCAGGATTTACCAACTTATTAATACCAACAGCAGGGATGAAAGAGTGCGCTCATTAAAGCATTTTTACTTTATTGCTGTGCAGATAGATTTGGCCCTGCTGGAGTCTTTTTAAACTTATTTTATATTCGTACATTGGGGCTTATAGAAAAACAATACCCTCTTGTGCAGTTAAAAAAAAGCCTACAATGTAGATAATTTGCAAGTTTAACCACATAGAATTACAGCTTTGCATGGATATGTATAGAGGTAGTACCTTTGTAAAGGTTTTACTTCTGTCTATGGCCCCATTAGGGTGATTTGTCCCCACATACTGTCCCAGACACTACACTGAGAAAGTGAGGTTAACTCCTACATGGAAGTTACACACATAAATAATTACTCAATATTTTCCTCCCACCTCTATTTAAAAAAAAGTTAAAATATTTTTTACTAGGTGTCCTTATTGGACAGTTTTCCTGCATTAGCAAATCCTCCCCAACATAGACAGCATTAGAAACCATAACTTTAGTCAGAAAATTAGGACCTGATAGATTACTTCAGTCTGGTTCCTTTTGCAGGTATAGCTATGTGTAGCGCCCCCATAGTGATAGGTCCTCTATTTTTGTAGATTTTTGATAGGAGAGGTAAAAATCTAGTCAGGCCTGACAGTGAATGCAGGCCTGGTTGTTTTGATCTGGGCTGGGGAGTGGCTCAGGGAGGGCTGGAGATTGCAGGAAGGAACACCCCTTGGATACTCCTCCCTTTTTGAACTAGGAAAGCTCTGGAAAAGGGGATGGATGAGGAGATGTCACTTTCTGATATGTGACAAGGAGCACTGACCAAGCCACAGTCTGGATTGGCAGGGGGAATGGCTCCTTAAATACAGCGATATGCCAGCAGGGGGGAGGAGAGTTTGGGTGGAAGAGAAGATAATGTAGGAGAGGCTGTGGAGCAGGCCTCACCCAGGAGGGGGCCCCCAGTCTGGGGGGGGTGGTGACTTTGGGGCCTGGAGGCTTGGGTGCAGCCAGGAGTGTAGTCGATTCCTGGAGCAGCACAAGGAAGCAGGAGAACAGCAGAGTTCTACATTCTGAGATACTCTTTAAAGGATCCACCGGTTGTGAGTGAGTGACAGGCCCAGGGAGCTGGATAATAAGGCTGGAGCAGGCTGGGGGGAGGATAGTGGACCGTCTGTGAAGGAGAAGGAGTGTCACTGGATAGGAAAGCAGGTCGGAGAGGCCTGGAAGAGGATGGGCTGGGAGTGGCTTGACAAAAGGGAGCCTGTGGCCCTTACCCATAATGGGTGGTTTGGAGGTCCTGCTGGCAAAAGTGCAAGCCTCACCATGTGCTAGCTGGGGTGGAGGAAGAAGTGTCATGCTGGCCTGATAAATTGCCTTTCAGGCCAGGAAATTAAGAAGTGTGCTGGAGTGAAGTAAGGAGAGGAACGGTCAGCAAGTGATTGAGCTGAAGGAAGTTGGAGTGTATATACTGCAGTGTATATAGAAGGTCCCGTGATATAATTCTTTGGGCAACCCACAGTTAACCCCTATCCAAGTTCATCCCCTCAAATAAAATAACAAAACAAAGTACCGGCCTGTTCCGTTACTCCAGATGTGTGGACATAGTGTGATTGAGGGCAGCGGGCAGGTGATCCACAACTACCAGCCACTCCCAAGGGAGAACATGGCTACATATGTAAAACATATCAAATAAGTGCCTATATTGTTTAAAATCCAGTAAGGCACTGTCTCATCCTGCTATGCTCAGCTTCAGTTGTCCCGTATTGCCGACACTGTGTCAATAAACAGTGAATCACTAGAGGCCAATCTGATGACGGCCTTAAAATGTACTGCTGCTGGCAGGGGGGAGCAACAGGAATGACATAGACTGTTCCAAGGAAGAACCGATTACAGAGAGAGGAAAGAAAAGCATGAGGGGAGACAGGACAAACTCTGCTGCCAGAGAGAGACAAAAGAGTTAAACCTATAAGGATATATATATATATATATATATATTTATTTATCTCCCTGATATTCTCTCCTTTCTCCCTCAGCAGGCAGTGCTATGAACTTCAGCACTGTAAAGCTTATGCCAGCCTTTCTCTCTAGCTCAGCCAAGACAAGATCAAGGATGAAAATGCACACAATTCAATTACAGAATATGACATTGTTTTTTAGATCAAGGAGAAGGGGAGTAAGGAAGTGACTGCACTGGCATCCAACAAAATGGCAGCCTCCAACAAGAAGAAACAACAGCAATGCTGGAGGCAACTTACAGCACACAATTTTGGTAACATAATTATTAATTTGGTATGTGTGATCTTTTGTTAAAGAATATAAATTGCTATCAAACTGTCATGGGTAAAGTTCCACTTTGAAGAGGTTCTAATCTTTTTCGACTCTCTATGAAACTAGGAATAATTTTGGCTGAAATAACTGTGGTAGTGAATATATTAAAGTGTATCTAAATACAGAAACAAAAATGTAAAATATTGCAGCTTACCGGTCCTTTCAATTTTACAGTTAAGAACATTTTCAGCCAGTACAGAAATTTCCTGTTGATTTTGCCATAAAAGCAGTGCCCTTGCCACTTCCAGGATTACTAGATAAAACATAGAGGAGAAAGTTGAAAAAGAAAATGATCACAGTCACTACTTCTAAAGGATGGTAAGCAGCCGATGAATGCCCGCTGTGGGGAGAGAGGCAGAAGGAGTCGCTGCAAGGGGAGATACAGTGGGTATAGAAAAGAACCACCCCCTTTAAAATAATCACATTTTGTTGCATTGCATTCTGAAATGAAGGCAGACACAGTTTTTGTTTTATTCAGCTGTATTTACTCAGTGCAACTTATATCCAAGTGAAAGATGTAACACCAACATCAAAAACAGAATCACTGAGTTGGAAAAAGGATCATGCCATTGTGTCAGGATTTTGTTGGACTACCTTTTGCTTTAATTACAGCCTTTATTCTGTTGGGATATGTCTCATCTAACTTTGCACATCTAGACTTTGTAGTATTTGCACACTCTTCTTTGCAGAACTGCTCAAGTTCAGTTAAATTTGATGGTGACTGTTTGTGAACTGCAGTTTTCAAGTCATTCCACAGACTTTCAATGGGGTTTAAGTCTGGACTCTGACTAAGCCATGCAAGGACATCCACATGTTTCTCCTTCAACAACTGTGTGGTAATTTTTGCTGTGTGTCATTGTTACGTTGAATGGTAAACCTTTTTCTCATTGACAACTTTGTGGCAGAGAGCAGCAGATTTTCTTTAGGAATTTGATGGTATTTTGCCCCATCCATTTTTTGACTTCAGGAAAATTAGATCTGCGAGAAGAAATAGAGAAGGACCTGGGATGGATGCCATACACAAAAGAAGGGCGAAAACCCAGACTGAGTGTGTTAAAGGCAAAATTATAGGTAAGCCTATAATAAGGCTTACCTGTAGGTGCCCTGCATAGCTTCTAAACTTGCACGGTTTAAGGAATATACAGTGTAGTTGCATGTGCCGACATCATCGGGCACATGCGCGGTGAAGAAACAACCTCCGTGCCATTTCTTCACTGAGATCATGCCACAATTGGTGGCTCCTGCGAGGAATGCACAGGACTGATGTCACGCGACTCCGGGCAGTCACAGAGCCGGAGTCCGCGGACCGGGAAGGAGGAGGGGCGGAAGGTGGACGCGGCCTGGAGCCGGGACATCGCGGGACATTGTGGGCTTCCAATGCAGATAAGTGCCACATAATGGGCTAATATGTGATACATACTAGCCTATTATGCTTTTACATTTCAGGGTAATAAAGAGGAAGTAAAACCCATCAGGGTTTATTTCCTCTTTAAGGCGTCAGCATACCAAGACATTTTGAACAATTTCATGCTCCCAACTTTGTGGGAACAGTTTGGGGATGACTTCTTCCTGTTTTAACATGACTGTGCACCAATGCACAAAGCAAAGTCCATAAAGAAATGGATGAGCGAGTTTGGGGTGGAGAAACTTGACTGATCTGACCTCAACCTGATAAAACACCTTTGGGATAATTTAAAGTGGAGACTGCCAGCCAGGCCTTCTTGTCCAACATCAGTTCCTAATCTCACAAATGCTCTTCAGGAAGAATGGTAAAACATTACCATAGACACACTCCTAAAACTTGTGGACAGCCTTCCCAGAAGTGTTGAAGCTGTTATAGCTGCAAAGGGTGGGCCAACCCAATATTGAATCCTATGGACGAAGACTGGGATGCCATTAAAGTTCATGTGCGTGTAAAGGCAGGTGTCCCAATACTCTTATATACAATATATCTTCTTATTATTATTCTTATTATTCTTCTTCATCTTATATTACAATAATAATACTCTCCCTTCAGTTCTCCCTTAATGTTATAGAGCTACTGAATGTTCACAAACACTATATGTTTACCCAGTTACCTGTACACATACTAACCTACAGACTACCTATTTGCTGTGAGCTTTTGGCATAATTGAATGCCTTAAAACAGTATTGAACCCAAAAGCAAACATTTATTATATGGCAGTTTACCATTTCTTAAATGTGATGGCTGTATTCATTTTGCCTTTTTAGGCTATCTTTCTTCTATTTTCACCTGGTGATCCAGCTAGTAAGCGTACTGTTTTTCAAAACAACATCTCTCCATACAATGTACCAATTATCGAGAGAAGACAAACCATTTAACACTAGCAGGGGTGCTTACAATGATTAGCTGTTACAGGTGGTCCCCGGGTTACAAACAAGATAGGGACTGTAGGTTTGTTCTTAAGTTGAATTTATTTGTAAGTGGGAACAGGTACATTTTTTAATTGTAGCTTCAGCCAAAAAAAATATTTTTAAGCTTTTTGGGTAGCATAGGGAAGGGGTGACACCCCTGTAATGTTTGTTTTGCTGTCTATGTTTCTGTTCCAAAGATTTCACCTCACTTCCTGTCCCAATGATAATTGGATTTTGAAAATTTTGGGTTGTTGTGGAAACAAACCTTGGTGATAAAGCATCAGTGGAGACAACTTTTTCCCATATTAACTCTTACAGGAGTGAATTTCCCTTCCTAGGGGGAGATCTCCTCTCACTTCCTGTTGTCTCCCTCTGTTTGTAAGTAGGAGTCGTTTGTAAGTCGGATGTTTGTAACTAGGGGACCACCTGTATTATGTATGTAAAACATTTATCCCAAAAGGAAAAAAACTGTTTGCTGTAACTGCTTACAGAGTATTAGCTGGAGTTTGTCTTCAGTTTTTTAGTGTCTTTAAATCTGCTAGTACATCTAACACTCCCCAGGCTGACAATACTGCTGTCCAATGGTGTCCATGTGCTCCTTCATCCAGAGTGGGGGCATTCTAATACAGGAGGTGTGTTACTGGCCAGATCACCAGGTGAAAACAGAAGGAAACAAGCATAAAAAACCTAATGCAGCCACCACATCTAATGACTGGTAAGCTGCAATATATTACACTTTTGGTTTTAGGTTTAGATACAACTTTAAATCTTAGTACTGCTGCTAGTAAATCAACTTCACTGTGTAATCAACAGTGCACTTTAGGCTTACCATTTGCATTAAATTTGGAAATAGAGTTCAAACTTTCAAATCCTCCCGGCTAATGCAATAATGTTGTTTTGATGAATGGTCCGGACATCCATCTTTACTCAAAGACACAGTATTAAATGCTGCAGAGCACTTAGGCAAATAACTGTTGCACATATTCTGATGCATTGGCATTAGGATCACCCAAAGGATACTTAAATATTTACCATGCAATGTGATTGCTAAACATGAAAGCATACTAGTCATTTTGTTTGCTTGTAAATTACATTAGTGCACTCACGGGACTGCAGCTATCCTACTTCAACAATAGGCTGGAGAAGGGCACAGCAAGGAAGAGGAAAAAAAAAACCTTTTCCTTTTGATGTTTTAATCCTATCAAATCATTATGTACTGTTGCTAAAGAAACATATCCCTCTAATGTAAACACATGCATACACATACATACAAGTTAAAATTATGATTTTTATTAAGTAGGGTAACGGCATTATAGTTAGAAATTGTGATTTTTTTTAAAGAACAACACCAAATATATATCAAGTACTGTATATTAGTTTACTTATAGATCTCTTAAATTTCCATAATATAATTTTTCTGTTCATTTAGTGATATTATATATTTTTATATATTGAGTTGCCACACACCAGATTGAAGTGTAAATCAGGCTTGAAGTTTAAGAGTTTTGTGAGTAAGCAGATGAACAAAATGTGATGTACTGAGGTCACTTTATAGGTGGGAGGCAAGTTTAGGACTGGGGACCTCAAGTGTGATAATGTTCAGTAGGAAAATACATACAAATTTCTACTGGAAGTGTAATGCCAGCCATAGATGGTTTGATCACTGGTTTTCTTTCTTCTTATCCAATCGCACCTTTAGCGTTACTTACAACTCTACTTCCTCCTCTCCTCTTCCTTTCTCTGTTGGGGTCCCCCAAGGTTCTGTTCTTGGACCTCTCCTATTTTCAATCTACACCTCCTCCCTGGGTCAGCTGATAGCCTCCATGGCTTTCAATACCATCTCTATGCTGATGACACTCACATCTATCTCTTTACCCCTCAGCTCACTCCCTCAGTCTCCTCACGTATCACTAATTTATAAACAGATATATTAGTCTGGATGTCACACCACTTCCTCAAACTCAATCTATCCAAAACCAAACGTATAATATTTCCTTCATCACGTGCCCCTTCCCCTGATCTCTCAGTCATAATCGATGGCACAACTATCAGCCCATCACCACATACCAAGGTCCTAGGTGTAGTCCTGGACTCTGAACTCTCCTTTAAGCCCCACATCTAATCATTGTCCAAATCCTGCTGCCTCAACCTCCACAACATCTCAAAAATATGCCCCTTTCTAACCAATGACACAACAAAGCTCTTAATTCACTCACTGGTTATCTCTCGCCTTGACTACTGCAACTCCCTCCTCATTGGCTTACCTCTACATAGGCTATCCCCCCCTTCAATCCATCATGAATGCTTCTGCCAGACTCATCCACCTTATCAATCGCTTTGTGTCTGCTACTCCTCTCTGTCAATACCTCCACTGGCTCCCACTCACCCAACAAATTAAATTCAAAATACTCACAACAACTTACAAAGCCATCCACAATTTAGCCCCCAGCTACATCACCAGTCTAGTCTCAAAATACCAACCTGATCTTTCTCTTCATTCCTCTCAAGACCTCCTGCTCTCTAGCTCCCTCGTCACCTCCTCCTTTGCACGCCTCCAAGACTTTTCCAGAGCCTCTCCAATCCTATGGAACTCCTTACCCCAACCTGTCCGATTATCTCCTACTCTATTAGCTTTTAGACAATTCCTGGAAACCCTCCTCTTCAGAGAAGCTTATTCTACCCACACCTAACAACTACATTTTCATTTTCTTCATCAGTTCCCCCCCCTCAGTTATTCCCTTTTGTTTCACTTGACCCTCCCTTCTAAATTGTAAGCTCTAACGAGCAGGGTCCTCTGATTCCTCCTGTATTGAATTGTATTGTAACTGTACTGTCTGCCCCCATGTTGTAAAGCATATATCAAACACTACAAATCTGTTTTGGATGAGCCAACAATTTAACTCAACAGCCACTTAAGTTAACAGAGCAAAAAAAAAAAAAAATTTTGTCTTTTTTCTGTTTTAATAAACACAGTTTATTGATCTTGCAACATTGTAAATTTGGCATAACCAAATTATTTTAGCATTAAAAATATTTCTGCCTTGCCATGAATAAAAATACCAATCCTGGGCTCCCTTGTGTGATATAATACCTAGTTAAAGGTGGTCTGTGGGTCATAAAATGTTTTATGTCATTAGATAGACAATCAGAAAGACATGCAGTGAGATAAGAGGATCTCCGTAATACAATCAATGTGCAGCACTTCTAGGCAGGAAAAAAGAGACGGCATATGGATTGAACACATTTTTTTCATCTAATTACTAATTATACATAAACATGTTTTTGATATATTAACACACACTGTAAAATTGTTATCTCACATGTATATTTTAGAAGAAAAAACAACAATTCTCCTAAATAGATCACCCTCAAAGTGCAAAACATGTCATAAATTGCACAGATGCGGTAGCTTAAAATGAAGAGCAATGCATCACAGCACACATACACATCAGCACACCTAAAAGCATGCGTAAATGCATGCAGAAGAGTAAAAATGCAGCCTAACAAAAAGTCAAAAGCAAACAAAATAAACAAATACATACAGTATGTTTTATAAGTAGCCATACTCATATATCTCTGTCTTTTGTTTTGGGTGTATTCTAGTGCTATGCTAGTCTTTAATCGGTAAACGCTTCTTTTTTCTGTGAGATCTGGGGACACATAGCCAAGCAGGGGCAGCCTGTCCATGCGGGGTGCAGGGGCATCGCCCCCCTAATCCATGCGCTTGGCCCCTAATCTACATGCAGGGCACTGGACGCATGGATTCAATGGGTTTTTTTTTTTTTTTGAAGCACATGATTAGAGCCTGAGGCTCTAATTTGCTTCAAAAAAGGGTAGGCTATGGCCGCAAAGCACTACTCCCTGAGCCCACTCAGTTGTGTGACAATAGTAAATTAATATTCGCTATTGTCTTCCTGATTCTCCTCCCAGCCAATCAGGAAGGGGGTCCTGAGACCTGATTGGCCAGGTAGTCTCAGGACTCACTTCCTGTTCAGTCGGGAGGAGAAGCATTGCAGTCCTACCTCCATACCTCTTGGAAGAGGGGGTTCTCTGCAATCTGCCTCCGCAGCTCATTCTTTATCCCCCAGAAGTCTCTGTCCAGGAACCGGGACAGGGAAATGGGTGTGATCCCGGTGTGACTGGCGGCCCCTCTGTCCATAGCGGTGAAGGAAGGAGGTGAGATGGAGAAAGTACTCTTCTTCTGCACTGCTTTCAGATCTGTTGGGCCCAGCTCTTACTTCCCCCTGCCTCCTAAGGTAAGGAGGACTCTGATTGCCGTCTTCCCATCCGTCTCCGGGGGGGGGGTCATCACAGCCTTCCCATCCGTCTACCATGGTGGGGGGGTTGTCAATCGCAGGTTTCCCTTCTGTCTCCCCTGGGCGGGATCACTGCCTTCACGTTAGTTTACCTCCCCCCCAAAATATTGAGCACCAGTCACCACTGTAGCCAAGGAAACAATGTAATTATTCCCTACAAAATATTCCTACATCCTGTCCACTGCAAAGCTACACAGATCTTGGAAGATTTTTCACCCTCCACCTACACTAAAAAAATTATATTTCAAGCTAAGGTAACTTATACGTTCATAAAATTGAGTTTGGATTTGAACTTTTTTAAGACAATTACTGCATTGCAATGTACGCTTTATTTTTTAAACTTATCTCCTTTATAGCCTTCTGTAACATAAATATAAATGTGCTAGTGGAACAATTATAACCATTTGAGCATGTGCTGCTAACACCCTCCCCTAGATTTCACTTACTTCACCTAGCAAGAGCTAACTGCAACTTGACATAAATAATGTTTGAATTGAAGTTCCAACACTCATAATCATAACTGGATATCTATTCTAGCGGAGCGATGATGCAGTTACAGATAGTGTAAGGTCTATTTTAGGGACACACTTGTTGACCTTGAAACTCAGCTGCTCATTAATATTGTAAATCATAGCTACGAAGTTCCTTTTAAGTAGATCCACTTGGTAGAATTGAATCGTGTTCATTTTGGCACCTTTTTAGTATTACTAGAGGTCAATGCAAACTGCAGGACCCATACACCAGGGCCTAGGATGAACTGGGAGGGCATCATCTTGTAACTTAAATTCAATCCAAATAATATCATCCAGCCTGGTGCAAAAATAACACATGTAACATTTGTGCTGCTTAACCGACTTGCATGGTATATATCACATGTGTAAATTAATATAGTATTATTTGCTTTACCGCTCTCTTGCAGTCCTAACAAGAAACAGCATCTCTTAGTAAAGAGTAAGAGGTAATGCTGGTCTTCAAAATCCCCAATTGAAAAGTCTTTAAAAAAGTCTTAAAAAAAATGACTAAACTTAAAAATTAAAAAGTTATAAAGTTGTTTTATGCAACAGAGCTGCATAAAACATTGTAACAACTATGTATTTTTAGGTTTCCTTGCAAAAATACTCAGAAAATATTGATGCCAGAGACAACCAGGAAACTAGTATTCTTATAAGGAAGACAGTAATGACAGTCTGCCTATTTCTCTCAACACATGTTTCCTCAAGGCTGGGTTCACACTATTGTTAATTGGATGTGTCTTTCCCTGCATCTAATTCGCATGACAGGAGACTGTGACCGGCTCTCAATGGAGCCGGTTCACACAGCTCCGGGACGGCCACAGAGCACACAGTAGAAAAGTTCTGTGCGTCTTTGGCTCTATTTCAGGTCCGAATTCAGCCAAAAATTCAGACCTAATTCGGACTTGAAACGGTGAACAGGGACGCACCGGACCCCTTGCTGTGAGCCGCTCCGCACATAGTGTGAACTCAGCCGTAGTCTCCTTGACGGTATTCCCGAGTGTGGCTTGGGGTATGTTTGTATGTTTTCACTGCAAATAGTGGTAACCCCAAGCCACACTCGGGATTTCATTGCTGGATCCAGGCAGTGTTACTCACCTTGTCCCCTGGATCCAGCGATGTCCCCTCGCTGTGTCCGTGGGCTGTGTCCTCCGCCCTATGCCTGTGTGTGCCGGGCTCTGTTCCCTGCCAGCGTTGTGTCGCACGGGGGCGGAGCCTGGCATGAAATTCAAAAAGTGAAACACACACAACACATACAGTACACTGTAATCTGTAAGATTACATTACTATATGAAATCATTTCACATCCCCTTTGTCCCTAGTGCTTTGTCCAGTGCCCTGCATGCACTTTTATATTATATATGCCATTCTTTCTGCCTGGAAACTTGAGAACGTCCATGGCATAAAAAAGCGTCCCCCAAAAGTGTTTTTTGATCAGCTAGAAGACACCGATAGCAGCGGCGGCTGGTGTGGGAGGGGCGCTGGGGCGCCGCCTCCCCGCCGGCAAAAGACGAAAAAAAAAAAGTCAACCCCGCCCACCTACAGGTGGCGCCGGTACATTGACTTTCTTTTTTTTTTTTCTTTTCGGCTCCTTGGCTGTCACATGACAGCCAAGTAAGTGAGCCTATTGGTCGGCCATTCAAGCCTATGCATGTGCGCTTGTTCCTGCGGCCATGCATAGGCTGATTGGCTGCCCTGAGCCTCCGCTCAGGGTGATTGGATGCGGGGCCGGGGGCGGGTCACTGTGGCAGCGGAGGTGACTTTCGCTCCCACAGAGACCATGACCGCCCGGGGACGAAGAGGGGGGGACAGCCGCTCTCCATGTGCCGAACTCTGCAGACCCAGCGTGCTCTCGCATGCCGAACTCTGCAGACCCAGCGCGCTCTCGCATGCCGAATCTCTGCAACAAGAATCCTGCCTGCTGGATGGGGTAAGTGCAGGGGGGGGACGATGCAATGTACCCCACCTATCTCACTGGCTGCAAACTGCCCCCACCTATCTCACTGGCTGCAAACTGCCCCACCTGTGTCAGTGGCTGCAAACTGCCCCCACCTGTGTCAGTGACTGTGTCCACCCCGTCAAACGTCGGTCACTCTATCCACCCCCGTCAAACGTCGGTCACTCTATCCACCCCATGTAACGTAGCAGGGGGGGGACG
>BLSH010506162.1:265186-357555 GCA_018402905.1 Glandirana rugosa | reverse complement strand
CTCTATAGGTTCCTACGTGTCCCTTTGGTTGTACGTTTGACATTTCTGTAGTAGTCGTCAGTGAAGGTCCGGACATGACCGGTAGCCCTGATGGCCCTCAAAGGGCCACCCGGCTATCGAGTCACCCGGTCGGAGCAGGCGTGTCACCAGACTGCGGACTGCCCATCTAGTCCCTAAGTTGACGTCTCATCGCGCCCTTCGCTGACACATACTTCAAGAGTAAGTACACAGTGTGACGAGGGACCACCGGGGCGGGGGAGGAGAGAGGAGCAGGTAAGGTCCATCAGGGCACATGGGGGCACATGGGGGTATGTCAGGGCACATGGGGGCACATAAGGGTACATCAGGGCACATCAGGGCACATGGGGGCACATAAGGGTACATCAGGGCACATGGGGGTGCATCAGGGCACATGGGGGCACATCAGGGCACATCAGTTAAGTGTTACCAGTTTTTTCTTTTTCTTGCAGAGAAGCGCAGGGAGCGGCTGTGTATGAAGTTCTCATTCATGTGTCACGCTGCTCCCTGGTGGCCCCGCCCCCTCCTCTCTCCTCGTCCATTCCAATTGGCTTGTGACATCACCTGGAATGGACGAGGAGAGAGGAGGGGGCGGGGCCACCAGGGAGCAGTGTGACACATGAATGAGAACTTCATACACAGTCGCTTCCCGCGCTACTCTGCAGTTGAATCCCTGATCTACCCGTCAGGCGTCAGACCACTGTGCGGACGAGGCTGGCCCACTGAGCTATCGGCCCACCGGGAAACTCCCGGTAGTCCCGATGGCCAGTACAGGCCTGGAAGTGACTGCTGATGATGTCTTTACAGTTTGCATGTTGGTTTCCCTGTGCATCCTTGGATATCTCCTACCTGCAATGCCTCCAGAACAAAGCAAAGCTAACACTGAATAAAAGCCCCTCAAAAGCTTCAGGTGATCTAAGTAAGCTTTGTCATTGACTTCTATGGAGGCTTTGGAGATGCTTTGAAGCCCCAAGAATGCAACATGGGGGATCATTTTTGAAGCAAAGCAAAGCAAACACAACGTGTGAACAGGACTGTATAGAAATAATTTAATTTAGTGACAGGTGCTTTGATTGGCATTCAGAGGGCTTCAAAAAAGTGTGTCCAGTGGCACATTTTGAAGCAAGTGCAAACAAGCCCTTAGGGATCGCTTACATTTGCTTCGGGTTCAACACAGATTAAAGTGCCTACAGCTTCAACATCTTTTTTGATGTGTTTTTGATGCTTCGGTGGTGCTTCAATGATGTTTTGGTGGTACTGCGTTGATCCTTTTTTGAAGCTTTAATGAAGATTGGCAGATGCCCTGCATGTGTGTATTGATATTTCATACCTGCAATACCTTCAAAACAAAGTGAAGCTAAAGCTGAATTAAAGTCTCTCAAAAGCTGTAGGTGCTTCAAGCGAGCTTTGTCATAGACTTCTATGGAGGCTTTGAAGACGCTTTGAAGCACCACTAAAGAGATATGGGGTATAATATCTGAAGCAAAGCAAAAGCAAGGTGTAAACAGGACTGTAAGCTAACAATTTTATTTAGTGACAGGAGCTTTGACTGACGTTCGGAGAGGTTTACAAAAGCGCGCCCGAAGCCGTGTTTTGAAGCACATGTAAACTAGCCCTTAAAGTGTTATAGACATTAGATGCTCAGCAGGTACCACTAGAAGTGCCATTATGTAGAACGTTGTGGGGTGAGTATTGAGGAGTACCTAGTGCAATGGTTCATGACTAGTGATGGGCCAAACACCCCCCTGTTCGGTTCACACCAGAATTCCTGAACAGGGAAAAAGTTCATCCCAAGCTGCGAACTCTATTAAAGTCTATGGGACCCGAACATGAAAAATTAAAAGTCCCCATTTTGAAGGCTTATATGCAACATATTGGCAATAAAAAGGTATGGGGACCCGGGTACTGCTCTGGGGGACATGTATCAATGCAAAACATTTTTAAAATGCAGCCGGTAAAATCATTTTAAATGTCATTTTTTTCTTTAGCAATGTCAGTTTTGCTGCAGCAGGTTCTATACACGGTACAGATGCACAACTTTACAGGCAGACTAAGGGGACCCCCAGGCACTATATTTAAAAGATTTTTTAAAAACAATGTGCCCCCCCCCCCCATGCATAGCAGGCCCTTTGGGTTTTGAATAGGTATTAAGGGGAACCCCACGCCACAATGAAAAAAAAAATGGCTTGGGCTCCCCCTCCAAATCCATACCAGACCCTTATCTGATGTGCAGCCAGGCAGGCTGGGAAAGGGTGGGGACGAGTGAGCCCCCCTCCTGGACCATACCAGGCCACATGTCCTCAACATGGGGGGGTGCTTTGGGGCAAGGGGACCCTGCTGATGGTGACAAGGGCCTCTTCCCCACAACCCTGGCTGGTGGTTGTGGGGGTCTGTAGGCAGGGGGCTTATCGGAATCTGGAAGCCCCCTTTAATAAGGGGACCCCCACCAGATCCCGCCCCCCATGTGAATGAGTATGGGGTACTTTGTAAAAAAGTGTCAATAAGAAAAAAACTGTTTTTGACAATTCCTTTTATTAAAAAAGAGAAAAACACTGTCCCCTGATGTAGATCCATCCTCAATCATGATGCCCGCCACAGTGCCGGACACCCGAAAATTCCTTTATTTTTTAATTAAGGAATTGTCAAAACCTCTGGTTTTTTTTTTCATATTGACATTTTTAGGTCAATGAGTAGGGGTACAATACATCCCATACCCATTCACATGTGGGGCCGGGATCTGGGTGGCCCTATGTTAAAGGGGGCTTCGAGATTCCGATAAGCCCCCTGACCTCAGACCCCCACAACCACCAGCCAGGGTTGTGAAGAAGAGGCCCTTGTCCCCATCAACATAGTGACAGAGCCCGCCCACCCCAAAGCACTCCCCTCATGTTGAGGGTATGTGGCTTGGCATGGTTCAGGAGGGGGGGCACTCGCTGCCCCCCTTTCCTGGCCTGCCAGGTTGCATGCTCAGATAAGGGTCTGGTATGGATTTGGGGGGGGGGGGGCACACATTTTTTTTTCATTTTGGCAATGGGTTCCCCTTATAATCCATGCCAGACCCGAAGGGCCTGGTATTGATTGGGGGGGAACCCCATGTGTTTCTATTTTTACTTCTTTCTATTGCCGGCAATGTTTTTCTTTCATTCAGCCGTCAACGTGGAAGACTGTTGATAGCTGATGACTCATCCATTGTTAAGGACGCAGTGGCTGGCTCCCCGGCCTGCTCCTTAACAACCAGCTATTTGCCCTGCAAATTTGGGTGTTTGCCAAATGGGCCAAACTTTTGCTCGGCTCAAACTGTTCACCCAACACTACAGTATCCATGACATGTTTTTGCCATCCACTGAGTGTTCTCCGAGAGACCATCAGAGAGGTAACAGCCTGAGACCAGAACAAGGCACCTTCATTGCACATCAGCCCTGTGAAGGAGGTCTAAATTCGATGATATATTTAATAATACCAACACCTCACTTCTATTAGTCCAGCACTATCACACTTTTATCTTGGGTTGGATTTTACATAGATTGGCATGAAGGTGTCAAGAATATATTTGGTGTTAGTAGGCTTCTGGCTTTTGTCCTCCTGCATACCCTGACCCCCTACCCTTAAAGTGCATGTAAACCCTCACAACAAACTTCTCTTTTTTGCTCCCTTTTGGTCTGTTAAATATAAAATTGAAAGTGTTTTGTTAAATCAGTTCAATAAGTGCAAAATAAATAACTTTTGATCCCATCAGAAATTTTGAGCTGTCTTGCATCCTGTTTGCTTTACTCACCTTTCACTCTACCTTAAGGCTAACTTCACATTATATATGAGCTGAATGTAGAGCTAGATATTGCGCAATCAGCAACATGTTTGTAATGCCTCGTACACACGGGACGACGATCGCATTCAACACGTTGTACTCACGACCGTTGCATGCGGAATCGATCGTTTGTGGGCACGCTTTCAACAGTCGAACATACGACGGTCGTGCATGGGAGTTGTATGTGCAGACTACAAAACTTGGTCATACCAACAAGCTCGCATACGATCGTTGTATCGTGTGTAGAGCAGTTGGGTACAACAAGTTGTATTGTGCTAAACACGCATGCGCCAAGTCCACTTCAACTAACACGAAATTAGATGAAGGAGCCCAAAGGGTGACGATACTTCCTCTTTATACACTCGTTCCCATCATCACGTTCGGCCGGCCGCAAGTTGTATGTACGACCGTCGGGTGCATGTCAGTATGCTATTTACATTATGCAACATACGATTCAACACGGTCGTACGTGCTATCGTCGTCCCGTGTGTATGAGGCTTTAGACTATTATGTAATTCCAGTGTTTATTTATGGGGAAGCACACATTTTCTATTTATGGGACTAAACATAGGGCTTGACATGCGATGTGTTTACAATCGCCAGCAGCCCCGGTATCCATGACATTTTCAGACTGTATACACCTCTGACAAGCCCGTTTTTATGCTCGCACTACATATAATATATACATCTATCGACTGTTACACTAGAGCAGTGGTTCTCAACTCCGGTCCTTGGGACCCACCAACAGGCCAGGTTTGCAAGATCACTGAAATACATCACAGGTGATATAATTTGCTGCTCAGTGATTGCAGTATTCTAGTCTGCATCTCCCCAAGGTAATACTAAAAACCTGGCCTGTTAGTGGGTTCCGAGGACCAGAGTTGAGAACCACTGCACTAGAGAGTTACAAGCATCGGAGATCGATTTGTACACAAAACATCTGTGTGCGTGGACATATAGCTCTAGAATCGAGAAGACTTCGATAAAATGGCCGCTGTTTACATGACACAGACTTCAATAAAATGGCCGATGTATATCTTCCGGTTATAGTTGTATAAATTGAGAGTTGTGACAACCAATCCGGTTACCCTAATGAAGTCACGTGATGTAAAGCGTAGGACGTGGTCGGAACGTACCCAATACCGGAAGTACAGTGAGAGGCGGAAATGCCGTTTGCTATGCTGATACGCTAGACGTGTGTTTTATTTAATTTTAATGTAAGCAGTCACTTTTTATAAAATAAATATTTAGCATCTGACGTTGCTGCACTATGGGAGCCAGTTCTCTCTTTTTTCCACTTATATGAAGGGGAGATTTGAACATTAGACACTAGTCCAGCACAGCAGAGGTCCGTCAGAGAAAAAAGAGGAGGAGAGTTAAGGATGCCCTTAAAGGGGAAGACCGCATGCTACAGTTGTCCAATATTCATTCCACGGCGTATTTGTTGATATATTAAGGTTTTGTGAGCACGGTCGGGGATAGCACCAGCCTCGCTGGTGGTGTATAGAGAAACCCACCAGATCTCAGATGGCTCTACATGCACCATTAAAGCACCTTACGGATTTGTTTGAGCACCTTTTGACGCACTAAGCCACCTACTGGATATAAGTGGGACTGTTCCATGAGATACTTCATTATATCAGTTCAATAAGGCAATATTAATATAATATAATATAATGGATGTGTAGATGAGATTGTATAGGGAAGTTGCTGCAATACTATCCAGCCTGTGTATACATATTTTATCACTTGTACTTTAAAGCACTGAGTCATTTATATAGATTTTTTTGTCTGTGTATAATACATATTCCTATATGTATGTTTATGTTAAATTTATGACACTGAGACACCTTGAAGATTTTTGATGCACTAAGTCACTTTTTTATTAATATTTATTACTTATGCATTGGATCACTTTCACTAATAATTATTATAGTTTCAATAATCTTTGACATTTCACATGATTGTTTCAATTTTTGATTAACTGGTTATCTTACTGATTGCGCAATACCCAGCTCTACATTCAGCTCATGTATTAACTATGTAATATACCAGGTAATGCGGCAGTTGGTTTATTACTATCACTCAGATAAAAATATAGCACAGAAAAGATGGGGGGTTATTTACTGATACGGTTACCCCACATATTTCAGTCGCTTTGGTAACGCAGGGGACCTCCCATATCCTAACTTCACATTATGTTGATTTCCCTGAACAGGTTACTGTACCTATAAAAAAGGCAGGGAAAAGGTCTCAAAATGGCAGTCGCAGGGAAACCACCTAGTGCTATGCGTTTCCCAGCACGGGAAAAATCGCTGCAGTTTCCAGCTCATGGGGGTTGTGACAGACCCAACCGGGACAGAGGCTTTTGGAAGGGACTAAGGGCTAGCCTTTTACCCACTGATTGTGGCCCATGGAGGAGACCGGGGATTTTGTTTGCTTCTCCCGGTCAGAGCATGAAAAAGAACTCAGTTCAGCCTCTGATCCCATGGAGAGAGTACATCATTCTCTAATGATGGACAATGTGATAAACGCTTGGATTAATTCTCTGAATAATGACAAGAAGGCTTTCCTTCTGGAGTGGATGGAAAAGTGTAATATTAATCCTGTACAGGTTAATGGTCAGAGGAAATATAGTGGCCTTCCTTGAGACTGGGTTGGAAAAGCTCTTCCACTTGGGACAGAAATATTTACCAACAATCTCCCTTGAGGAACCTGTGAAGATAAATGAATTCCACATATTCAGACTGCTGAAACATTGTATAAGTTTTGCCTTATGATGACTTGCCTAGTGGACAGATTACACAAGTGGAAGTTGGTTAATGAAATTTAGATAGCCCTGTGTCTTCTTTCTGGGGAACTGGTGCCGAATTGTCTGGGTGGGCACTGACCTGAGTCACCTAGGCTTGTCTAGGGGACTAGTTGTTAATTAGCTCACTGTTACTTAGATTGTTGTTAGGTGTTAGTTGCTAGCTGTTGATTAGCTTACTGTTTATGTTTATGCTAGCTGTTCATTAGATGTATTGCTATTACTGTTTACAGCTTGCATTGTTTAGGATAATGTGATCAAGCTCTTATCTGATTTTGTGTGGTATATATTCTGTGGGAATTTACAATAAATGTAGTTCTAGTTTGAACCTAAGCTAGTGTCGGCTAGTTCCTGGGTGCAATGCTTGGCTATAATACCAGAATCCTGGTTCCTGAGTGGAGAAAGCTGTATCTTGGCGGAAGTACCCAGACAGGGTTCCAGGTGGTCGGTCACAAGGGTGCCATTGACAATTAATGGCACTCCGTGCATCTGCTAACAGTAGTGCATTTTTGCTGCGGATGCAGAAAAGCGTGTGATTTACTCGCAGTCTCACATCGCCTTACTGTAATACATAAAAAAATTCTTAACACTTCAGCTCCAATAACACACAGGTTGCTGCTGGATAAGGTATATTACCTATTACAGCATCATTCATTCATTTTAATTTAAATACAGTATTTGTAACTGAATCTGCATGAATATTTAAGTATCGAAATTTCCTCCACAACCATGTTAATTTTGGCAGCAAATTTTCCCATTTTAGTCATCTGCAATTCTTTTAGTCATATTTAGTCGACTAAAATCTCCAGTATATTTTAGTCGACTAAAACTCATTTGAGTCGTCTAAAATCGAATGGGTTAGTTAAATTGGAATTCATTATTTAAGCATTTCTCTACAATTTGCAAACTCATTATGCACTCCTGGAGTAAAAAGTCAAATATGTTATTTATGGTATTAAGGTTTGAACAAACATGCACTACAGACACAGATTTAGTCATTATATTGCTTTTCTGACAGAAGTATAATGTTCTAATAAAAGAAGAACTCTTTGCGTGGCGATGCCACAATGCAGTGCACATTTACATGAACTTTAACAGGTCATGAAACTGAACAGAACACAGCTAAATATTTCAGCACCTACAAACACACAGCACACTGCACAGTCACTGTCACTGGCAGTTTGGCATAGCATACTAAATCAATACTCGAGGGTAATGCTTATTTCTACAATAAGAATCAGTTTACTGTCAGTTTATTATTTCAACAATTCTAATTCTCAGATACATTCAAAGAAAAGTGCATTGTCTATGATAATGCCATTAGTGTGTGGATTATAACAGTTTTTATCAACTCCTCTCTCTCTCAGCATTCGCAATGACTACAAAGGACAAGACCCCGGCGTAAGGCTGCTCTATTTGACAGTTACTGATAGTTACATAGTTAGTCAGGTTGAAAAAAGACACAAGTCCATCTAGTTCAACCCCAAAAAAAAAATAGAAAAATGATATATAACCATACAATCCCATATACAATCCTTCAACCACAGTTGATCCAGAGGAAGGCAAAAAACCCCAGCAAAGCATGATCCAGTTTGCTATAGTGGGGGAAAAAAATCCTTCCTGATTCCCCAAGAGGCAATTGGATTCACCCTGGATCAACTTTACCTAAAAATGTTAGTACCCAGTTATATTATTTACATTAAGGAAAGAATCCAGGCATTTTTTAAAGCAATCAACCGTGCTGGCCAAAACCACTTCTGGACAAAGTCTATTCCACATTTTCACACCTTTAACTGTGAAGAAACCTTTCTGTATTTGAAGATGAAATCTTTTTTCCTCTAGACGTAAAGAGTGCCCCCTTGTCCTTTGTGATGACCTTAAAGTAAATAACTCAACACCAAGTTCACTTATGTATTTGGACATGTTTATCATTTCCCCCCTCAATCTCCTCTTCTCAAGAGAGAATAAATTCAGTTCCTCTAATCTTTTCTCATAGCTGAGCTCCTCCATGCCTCTTATTAGTTTGGTTGCCCTTCTCTGCACTTTCTCCAGTTCCCCGATATCCTTTTTGAGAACTGGTGCCCAAAACTGAACTGCATATTCCAGATGAGGTCTTACTAATGATTTGTACAGGGGCAAAATAATGTCTCTATCTCTGGAGTCCATACCTCTCTTAAAGCGGAGGTCCGGGCTAAAAAAAAAAATTAAAAGTCAGCAGCTACACATACAGTAGCTGCTGACTTTTAATATTAGGACACTTACCTGTCCTGGACTCCAGCGATGTCGGCACCCGCCGCCGATCTTCGGATCGGGGGACGGGTGCAGCCGCCTCCATCGCGGGTAAGGGAACCCGGACGTGTAAGCAGTACAGCTTCACGCCGGGCACCTTACCGCGCATGCGCGAGCTCTGCCACGCTCTGCTACTGGCCAAGCGGCCAGTAGCAGAGCGAGTAGGGAGGAGGGAGCCGGCTTCTGACGTCAGCGGCCGCGTCCGCCGGCCAGAACTCCCGGAAGTGTGGAAAAGGACACCTGTCTAAAGACAGGTGTCCTCTTCCCCCTCCCCCCCGAAAGGTGCCAAATGTGACACCTGAGGGGGGGAGGAATCCAACCAGCGGAAGTTCCACTTTAGGGTGGAACTCCGCTTTAATACAAGAAGGGATTTTGCTTGCTTTGGAAACCGCAGCTTGGCATTGCATGCCATTATTAAGCTTATGATCTACCAAAACCCCCAGATCCTTCTCCACTATGGATTCCCCCAGTTGTACTCCCCCTAGTATGTACGATGCATGCATATTCTTAGCCCCCAAATGCATAACTTTACCCATTTATTAATATTAAACCTCATTTGCCACATAGTCGCCCAATTAAACAGTGCATTGAGGTCTGCTTGTAAGTTGGAGACATCCTGCAAGGAAGTTATTCCACTGCATAGCTTGGTGTCATCTACAAACACTGAAATTGTACTTTTAATCCCAGACCCTATATCATTTATAAATATAATCTATTTTTCTTTTTCATTAGTGTGATATTTACCTTTATTGTCATTCAAATTTGTCAATGCTAAGAGAGCGAGAGAGAGAGGAGTTGATAAAAAGTGGTGGTTGTTATAGTTCCACATACTAATGGCATTTGTAGCTTGAGCACAATGTGCTTGTGACAATTAAAACGGTTGTTGAATTATTGATTCTTTCTATTGCAATAAGCACAAGCCACAAGTATTAGGTATATGCTTCTTATGTTAGAAATAGAAATACCTGGAGAATAAAACATTATTATTTGTTTCAATTCATTTTGTGCCAACATGACCCTTGCTCTATTCTGCCGGCCTCTATAGAGGTCACCTGTGACACTGAATACCCTCTTTGCAAAGGCTTGAAAAGCTGGCATATCCAGAAGGCCTAATGCAAAAGGTTTTAGCTGGTGATAAAAAGTGCCAGTCTTTGACAGCCAAAAATCTGTTCCGGTGTCCTCAGTGATGGTGGCAACTTGGTGAAAAATCTCTTCCTTCTATTTTCTGATCTGCTGCTCTATGCTATTTGGGGAGATCCTCTGTCTGGGTCTTCTGCGGCATTTAGAAAGAAACCGAAAGACTGGCTGCTTAGATGTGGGTGGTGCTTCTTCCACTTCCTTTGATTTTTCAATATTCTCCTGTTCCACATCATCTTCAGACAATTCCTCATCTTGTGTGCGGGGCAATGTGGATTTTTTATGGCATACACCTCTGTCTTTTTAAGCAGTTCCTGAATATTCTCATCCGCCACATCAACAGGGGTTTCACAGACAGTAGAGTTGACAAAACAAGCAGCTACTGCAAGTGGCAAGAACATTTCATCAATTGGATCTAAAAATGCTCTGGACAGTCTAAGGACAGTGAGGAGGCCTGTAATGCATAGTGCTCTGGACAGTCTGAGGACAGTGAGGAGGCCTTTAATGCTGCACAGTGCTCTAGACGGTGACTGTAATGCTACACAGTGCTCTGGACAGTGGTCTGAGAGGATGGTAATGCTGCACAGTGCTCTGGATGGTGGCTGTAATGCTGCACAGTGCTCTGGACAGTGGCCTGAGAGGCCTGTAATGCTGCACATTGCTCTGGATGGTAGTTCTAATGCTACACAGTGCTCTGGACAGTGTTCTGAGGAGGCCTGTAATGCTGCACAGTGCTCTGGACGGTGGTCTAAGAGGCCTGTAATGCTGCACAGTGTTCTAGACAGTGGCTGTAATGTTACACAGTGCTCTGGACGGTGGTCTGTGGAGGCCTTTACACTAGAAGTGTGCTCACAGGGGGAGTTAGCAGAGCAATGACCAGATCATTTTGGTGATGTTCCTTTAATGTCCAGTCAGCAGGATGGGGTCAGTGACCAAGCTATATTGTGTAACTGTAGTGGAGGTCACCTAGCTGTGATGCTCAGCAGGGGTGTGTGTATTGCAAGCCTGGCTGTACAAAACTACATATCCTTTGTCTTGTTAAACAATTCATACATACGTAGCACTGTCCCCGTAAGGCTTGCTGTGTGTTGACTTCTTAGACCTCCCTCTGATTACCTGCAGACAGTTGCTGGGGGTTTTCACATATCCCTCTTACTACCGTTTGCTCGTTACTCAATAAACAGTCCAGGGTATTTGGTTTTTTTTTATATTTATTGTGGAACTTGGATGGGAGAAGGGAATAGTGGGATATTCCAACTGAACTATTCACAGTGTATAAGGACAACTCTCACTTGGCCTCACCAGAGTACTTGTGGAAGCAGACACACTGCTTTTACCATACTGCCACTTAATGGAAGAATTAAGTCTTCTTGCTCTCTCTAGCAGCAGACTTGATGCAACTACTATATCTTCAGGACACTATCTAGCATCCCTTTGACTGACACCCATCCACTGACTCTTCTAGCTGAAGGGATGGTCCTCTCAGGACAGGCCCCATGACACAGATCTGTACTCACAGTAGGCAGAATAAGATCCTTCCTGGTGTCTCCCTTCCAGTCAGCTCTGCAGGACCTCTGGGTTCAGCTTCTCTGACTTTCAGGCCCTCAGGTCGACTACCCGAGGCTGCATGGCAGCTTCTACAGAGGAGGGGCAGCCACCCCTCCCTCCAGGACCCCGCTCTCCAGCCGAAGACCCCGAGCACATGTGCCCTTGGCAGTTATACAGTCACCCAGCATGCAACAAGGCACTTTCCTCTGCCAATAGCCAGGGCTGTAACAATGCCTGTGCCCTCATTTGTCAGGTTTCCTCCCACTGTCCAATATGCCTCCCTATTGGACCAGTGTGAAACATCCAGACAAGCTGAGCTGCACTTGAGCACCATGAGCAGACCTCACTAATAGATCCTGCTCCCTGGTAGGCAGAGAGAGCATTCTAAATGTACCTAATGATCCTCCTGTTAGGCAGAAAGACCCAAACTATACTCTCTTCTAGCACCTACATAGGAGGGTGCTGCACATCTATTTACAGTATATCACATATATTTAGCTTTTTGTAACATAGATGTTAAAGTTGAAGTCTAGGGAAAGTACTATTTTTTTTAGTACATTTGTATTTAAACATTATTTTCTGTTTTTTTTTCAGAGTTCATTGTGGACAGGAAACCATTATGTTTTCACAGTGAAGATGCAAAGTCCATTGATATGGTAAATAAATTACCCATAAGACCATTTTATTATTATGAAGTATTTCTTAAATGTAAAGTCTGGCAAAGCCAGGAAAGCCCCTAACCATCCCCAAACATTACCCCCTCTAGCATATTCAATAAAACCAAATTAAGTTAATGTAGAAATTTAGGCTCTATAACGCCTACCTGATGCCCTCCATCATGTTGCATACAATTAAGCACAAATGGCTTTTTCATTTTTTTGTGCCTGGTTTTCTATGCAGTCACGTGTATGCAAAGCCCCAGCCCCTCCATGTGACGTGTAGGACCTCCAACAGGGTGGAATGCCTTAGACCTCATCTCGGTGAAGGGTTGTCAAAAGGGGAGAGAGAGCTTCTCCTGCCACGAGCCACACATCAAACAGATGGCCGGGGCTTTGTAGTTATGTGACTGCATAGAAATTGCAATATGTGCTTAATTGCATGCAGAACAATGGGGAGCAGTGGAGTGGCAGCTTTTAATGGGTAAGAGTTCTAGGGCCTAAACACCTACTTTAAATAGTCAAAGTACTTACCTAAATCTGTAATAATGTGATGCCCTGGGACTTAAGTCTTCCCACCCCTTCACTGCAAAGTGGGAATATCCTTCTTTGGGTGCCCACATCGCTGTCTGGTGACATGGGCACTTCTTTGAATCTATCTGCCACATGCTCATAGGGCAGTGGTTCTCAACTCCGGTCCTCAGGACCCACTAACAGGCCAGGTTTGCAGGATAACTGAAATACATCACAGGTGATATCATTTGCTGCTTAGTGATTGTAGTATTCTAGTCTGCTTTTCCCCAGGTAATACTTCAAATCTGGCCTGTTAGTGGGTCCCGAGAACTGGAGTTGAGAACCACTATCATAGGTTAAGGGGACCAGATTTTTAAAATGAAATCTGGGGATACTCTACTGACAACGCTAGATTTTATTGGGGGCGGGGATAAGAGTGTGACATCAAATGCTGGGTGTGGCCTAATTGTGCTAACAGTGGAAGGGGCTTAAAGGGGTATGGTTTAATAACACCCCAGCTTACTTTGCTCTTGGCCAAGAGTGCAGGCCCAGGTATACACTGCTGGTCACATCACAAGCACAGGCAAGGCAGCAAATAATCTATATTCTTACTTCCTACAATGAAGTCTGCACAAGTTGAGAGGGGGGTAACTGGGAAGGCTACGTAATATTGGCATCTGACATTATCAATAACCCTGGACACAGGCGGAAGCAGACATACCCCTCCCTCCTCCTGCTTCAGGCCAGTCACATAAGTGTTGCTAAGATGGAATGCCCTTCCACCTTCCCTGGGCTGAGGGACATTATTAAACCTGTACAGAAATCGAGGGCAATCAGAGATGAAATCAGGGACATTTTTGTCCCAGGGGGACTGTACCCAGAAACTGGGGATGTCTGGTCACCCTACCATTGGGTCCTGAAGACTCCAGCAGTGGTGATGTTAGGATGGGGAGCAGCAGCAAAACTGGTCAATGGCAGCACCAGACTACAGCAATGGATCACCCTAGAAGAAACTCCGTGGACAGCAAATTTAGGTGAGTAAAAAAGGGCTTAGGAAGGGTGTTTTTTTTAATGATTGCCAGATGTGTTTTAAATATGCTAATATATCTTTCTATAGTAGCTCTGAAATG
The DNA here is from genome assembly GCA_018402905.1 of Glandirana rugosa. Lineage (NCBI taxonomy): Eukaryota > Metazoa > Chordata > Amphibia > Anura > Ranidae > Glandirana > Glandirana rugosa. The sequence goes on along the minus strand of BLSH010506162.1, from coordinate 343,650 downwards.
TTTGAGATGCTGTCAATACACATATTGGTAGTTCTAAATTTTATAGGCCAAAATATTATAGTGGATGAAGGCTTGGGCATTGCTTTGGGGCCACACTCAAGCTACCAAAGTCTTATGAGGTGAATGCTGCTGTTTATTGAGGATTTGGGCTTGTAATGAGTCCATCCTGACTCAAAGCACACAGAGGAGATGAGGAGAAGTGTTCTGGCAACCGCACACCTCACCCAGCCGTATGGTTAGCAGATAAAAGCACCCTCAGCTCACTCCATCAAAACCACGCCCCTAAAGTGTTTCGCCCCAACAGGACTAAACGCGGTGGGGGGGGGGGTGTTTTATGGAGTGAGCTGAGGCTGCTTTTATCTGCTAACCATATGGCAGGGTGAGGTGTGTGGTGGCTGGGACACTTTTCCTCATATCCTCTGAATGAAGAGTGGTGGTCATATTCTGTCTCATTACTCCTTCAAGGTAGCTGTCACGTACCTGGTGGATGAGTCTGACTTATGCAGTGGGTAACCTCCCTTAATACCCTGACTCGGGAACCCCTGGTAGAGTAGACAGGTGGCTCGGGAGTGCAGGATGGCACGAGGGTCGGACTGGGTCACTGGTGTTGGTAGAAGTCCATTGATGCACTCGTGCACTTGTAGAGTGGTCGTACAGGCCGGGTTGTATAACAGGCTGGCAGTGTGGTACAAGAGGAGCAGGCAGAAGGATGGTCGGGTTCAGGCAGGGTCGTCAACAGGCAGGCAGGCAAAGTACAGGAGGGCTAGGCAGGAGAATGGTCATAGGCAGTCCAGGGGTCGGTGCAGGCAGAAATCAGCAAAGTCAGGCAACACAGGAACAGAAAATCAGAGTACAGGTTGCTCAGGAACACACACTACATGCTGTAGATCAGACAGCACTTGCTGCAGGGCATGCACAGCAGAAATAGAGCCCTTTGCGCACGCACATAGCGCTAAAATAGGTCCAGGAATGCAGGATTTCTCTAACAGTAGCCCATCAGAATTAGACCTATGTAATAATCCAAATTTCCACTCTTCAAGTAAACTTGAATAATGTCGGGAAGTCTTTTTATTGATGTCTTCGTCCCCCCGGAGGAGTTTTGCACAAAAAAAAGAGATGGTCTTTAAAAGATAATACGTACATACAAAATGAAAATTGCTTATAAATTTGTAAATTAAAAATGTACTTTCTGGTGCTTGATTTACATTTTTAGATACACTGCCTGGAAGAAAACATATCACTGCTGTACCTTTATGAAGAAATGAAGCCTTGCTCAGGCAGGTTATATTGTACATAAAGAGGAAATATTGCATTGAAGTCGGTGTCAGAGTTTCAGCTCTGTGAAGTCTCACAAAGAGAAGCCTTTGTGCTTAATATAGACTCAGATAATGGACACATGCTTCTCCCAGAGTTATGAACCTCTTATTGTGATTAAGAGCTGTCAAAGCAATGCCTAAAAAAGTATGGGGGGAAGGTCAAGGACTAATTACTAGTTTCGATGGTAGGGCCCTTGAGGTTGACCTTTCCCCTGGACCATGCCTTGCTCCATACTTTTTCTCTTTGTGGTGGCGGTCATCTTTGCAAAAGCAGAACTTTGCTTCCTCATATGAGAGCTGCCTCCCCCCATGACTGGTGATCTGATGACTGGTGGGGTAATATGCAAGAAGTAGCATGACAGGTGGAGGAAGCACATATCTACAGAATGGATGAAGCAGAAGCAGGGAGATCCTTGCACTGCAGATCTTCAGGGACAGCTTCCTCTCCAGCAAGGAAAAAAATGACCAAAATCCTATTAGATTTCAGAGTATGGTGTTTATATATCCATTTCCAGTGAAACTGTTTGAACATTTTATTTAATATGCACTTTATAAAATTGCTTCCTCGTGTGAGAGCTTCCTCCCCCCATGACTGGTGATCTGATGACTGGTGGGGTAATATGTAAGAAGCAGCACGAGAGGTGGAGAAAGTACATATCCACAGAATGGATGAAGCAGAAGCAGGGAGACCCTTGCACTGCAGATCTTCAGGGACAGCTTCCTCTCCAGCAAGGAAAAAAAATACCAAAATCCTATTAGATTTTAGAGTATGGTGTTTGTTTATCCCTTTCTGGTGAAACTATTTGAACATTTTATTTAATATGCACTTTATGAAATTGCTTCCTCGTGTGAGAGCTTCCTCCCCCCATGACTGGTGATCTGATGACTGGTGGGGTAATATGTAAGAAGCAGCACGAGAGGTGGAAGAAGTAAATATCCACAGAATGGATGAAGCAGAAGCAGGGAGACCCTTGCACTGCAGATCTTCAGGGACAGCTTCCTCTCCAGCAAGGAAAAAAATTACCAAAATCCTATTAGATTTCAGAGGTTGGTGATTATCTATCCCTTCCAGTGAAATTGTTTGAACATTTTTTTTAGTATGCACTTTATAAAATCGATTCCTCGTGTGAGAGCTGCCTCCCCCCCATGATTGGTGATCGATGACTGGTGGGATAATATGCAAGAAGCAGCAGGAGAGGTGGAGGAAGCACATATCCACAAAATGAATGAAGCAGAAGCAGGGAGATCCTTGCACTGCAGATCTTCAAGGACAGCTTCCTCTCCAGCAAGGAAAAACATATATAAAAATCCAATTAGATTTCAGAGGTTGGTGTTTATCTATCCCTTCCAGTAAAATTGTTTGAATTTTTTTTTTAATATGTACTTAATAAAAATTAATTTGACTAACACAGACTCGCCTTTGCCACTCCTTTTGAACACGTCTGTACAGTGTCTTTGATCTACAAATCCCTACTTGGAAGTGACACTACCGATCCCTATTTTATATCTTGCAATGGAAGAAAGATATAGGGCAGGGATAGGCAACCTTTAAAGCCGGCCATAGATGATGCGATTTTCAAAAACTAACAAAAATTTTCAGCTCATTTACCAGCTAGCTTGCAACAAAACCAAACTGACCCTGTCTAACAGTTCATGTTAAAAACAAGGGGTTTAGTCACACACATTCTAAAACATATGTGTAAGCTGCAGTGGCCAAGTCAAGGCACCCCAGTGTACTGCGGTCCTAACTCTATAATTTTAAGAGTCTCCATAGTTGAAGCACATACAGTATATAGCAGAGGATAGATTAAGGTTAGATTTGTCTGGAGAGAGCCCACCCCTCTTTAAAAGGTACAGGGACACACAGGATATCCAGCATAGGCACAATGGCAGCTGAAGGTATCCATTGCATCCCCGCACCAATTCACCGACTGTACAAACAAATGTCAACCGCCTGACCTATAATTAGGCCTTGCAGCAAGGAGAACTTTTTGTACGGGTTGCAGGAAAGAAAATTGCTTGATTCCCTCATCAACACAGTCAGTGTTGATGAGGGAATTCCTCCCATGGAGCTATTGTGTTCTCCCAGCAGGGACTGCTCACGCAGTGGTTATCGAATAAAAAAGCCGACAGTTGTTTGATCGATCAACTTTAGTACAATTAGCCTACATGGTTCGAATCTCTGCCGGTCCCTGCTGAACTGGCCAAGATTTGAACTATCTATGGTTGGTTTAAGAGGTGGAGATCTACCAAACAACATGAGGGAGATCAAAGAGCACTGGAGTTATATGCCCTTTTTAAAAGAAAATAACTAACAAGGCCTAACTAAATAAAATGGAAAACTTATAAAAATATAATAAAGCAAATGTCAATGTAAAAATATAAACTTAGCCTACCATAACAGTGGACAGTGTCATCCAGTAAAGCAGTGAACAGTGTCAGTAGGGCAGTGGACAGTGTCAGTAGGGCAGTGGGTGGTGTCAGTAGGCAGTGGATGGTGTCAGTAGGGCAGTAGTCAATGTCAGTAGTGGGTGTCATCATTCACTTACCTTAAGATGGTGGTATCTCATAATGTCAAATCATATGTTGAATTGAACTTGCTTCTTGTATTGTCAGAGGTTAAAAATAAGCTTAAGGCGTGGAGAATTTTACCTTTACCTTTACTTGGTTGTATAAACTTGCTTAAAATGAAAATTCTGTTCATATACCTCTTTCGAAATTGGATTCCCATTTTTTTTTAAACAGCTTAACCATATGTTATTTTCCTTCCTATGGGGATCTCAAACTCCACATTACAAACTTACCACCATGACTAGACTGACTCTACTGGGTGGAGGAGTTATGCTAAATTTTTATAAATACTTTATAGTCACTCAGCTAATCACCGATCATTGGTGGTTGATGCCAAATCTGAACAACTCATCCACCACGTTGGAAGCAGCCGTCCTTGGCCTGGTATTCCAACACCCCCTCTTTCGAGATATCAAAGTCCCATACTCAGGGCCGGCGTCAGCATAAGGCAGGTTAGGCAGCCGCCTTACAGCGCCAGCATGGAGAGGGCGGTAAAATCTTGTCGCGCTAGGTATCCCGCTTCTACTCCGGGTCCGCGTCCGGCTGCTGAGCTGTGAGCACGGTCACACAACACATTGTTGTACATAGTAAAAGGAATCTGCTCTTTGTGTCATAAACTCAATACCAATCAGTGTATATAAAAAAATGTGACAAAATAAACCAACATTAACCACTTAAGGACCGGAAGGATTTCCAGCTTTAGGACCGGAGCCCTTTTTGCGATTCGGCACTGCGTCGCTTTAACTGACAATTGCGCGGTCGTGCGACGTTGTACCCAAACGAAATTTGTGTCCTTTTTTTCCCACAAATAGAGCTTTCTTTTGGTGGTATTTGATCACCTCTGCGTCATTTCTGATCGCCGCTATAAACAAAAGAAGAGCGACAATTTTGCAAAAAAACCCAAATTTCTTACTTTTTGCTAAAATACAAATCCAAAAAAAAAATATAAAAAAACATTTTTTTTCACCGTTTTTGGCCGATTTATATTCTTCCTCATATTTGCGATAAAAAAAATCGCAATTGGCGTTTATTGATTGGTTTGCGCAAAAGTGGTCGCGTTTACGGATGATGAGAATTCATTTTTGGGGTTTTTATGGTTTTTTTATTTTTTACTAATAATGGCGGCGATCTGCGATTTTTTGCGGTACTGCGATATTTCAGCGGATATGTCGGACCATTTTGACACTTTTTTGGGACCATTGGCATTTATACAGCGATCAGTGCTATAAAAATGCACTGATTACTGTGTAAATGCCATTGGCAGTGAAGGGGTTAACCTGCAGGGGGCGCTCTAAGGGTTAACTATGTTCCCTGGGCGTGTTCTAACTGTGGGGGGACTGCCCTAACAGGGGAAGGGAAGTGGTCACAGCCTTCATGTACAGGAAGGCTGTGATCACAGCCCTTCCCCCCTTCACAGAGCGGAGGTCCGTGTTTACTTACACGGACCTCCGCTCCTTCGCTCCGGGGGGGCCATCGCGGGTAGCCGGCGGCAATCGAAGCCGCCGCACCCGCTCCCCGGCCCTCCCCGGACACAGTGAGCGCGCCTCCGGCGGCGCGTGCGCGCTCACTATGCTCGATCGATCCGCGTTACAGAGCCACTTTGCCGCCGTCAATTGCCGATTGACGGTCGGCAAGTGGTTAAATTGTGAATCCAAATTCAGCACAATGAATTAAATCTGTGTGTAACTCAAAAATGTGATAATAAAAAGTATTAGGTTATGAATATATATCAACATAAACCCAAATATCTTTGCACAAAAAATCATAAAAATCCAAAAAGACAAAGGTAAAAGCAAGAGTCCCGTGAGCATGTGACAGTGTTCAGAAAGTCCAATTCTGTGTATTAATTCCAGGTCCGTATGACCGCAACAAATAATCAAATATATTCCTCCACCACACCAATTCAAAAGTGTGCGGTTCCTCCACCAGACAAAGGTTCTCCTTACCAGAGTCACATGACCCTCTATTACGGGGGGTCAATAAGCGCTTGCGTGGACTTAGGCTTCCACACAGCCGCAGATGATAAATTTTCCACCTCCAAACCTCATAAACGGTCCATGTAATAAGATGGAAAAAAGGCCACAATAGCGTGATACCGTAAAAACAATTGTATTTATTAATAAAATATTGCACTTACAGGAAATTCGAAAGATCTGAGCATTGGATATCCGATCAATGTATGGACATGAAGACGCGGTGAGAACAGGCACAGCACTGCAGCTCTATCGATTTCGTCCTATTGGACTTCCTCTGGAGCATAAGTGCTGCCTGTTGTCACCGCCTTTAAATACAAAAAGCCACATATCTTGATTGGCTGCTGCATGAATTCGGCTTACCCTTCGTCTGCCACTAATAATGATCAGAAAAAAAGGCTAGACACTCAGTGAATGGAGCGCTTATCAGGTGTTTCCTTCAGGTGTCAGCAAAGGTTGTACTGAAAGTAAAAGGAAGAACGGAGCCAGACACACGCCGTGCAGGTGCTCCCCTGTGCAAATAAATATGGTTCCGCACTTACCGGACCCAGTTGACTCCCCCAGTCATACGACTTGGGAGTCAATGCTCGCTTACGGTCTCTCACCCGACCGTGGGTATGCGTCCGTTCGGCTCCGGTCACCGTTCACTTACGGGGATCCATCAATCCCGGATGTAAAATAGGAAGAGAAAGGAGAACACTCATTGCGCGCCTCTTTTTTATAAAAGATTTATTCGGCCAAATAACACATGCACAATGATTGTACAGTCTCCCGTGGGCGCCGCGACTCTGCAGTGTCGTCTCGCGTACCAGTGGGGAGTGGCCTTGCGTAAACTGCGTTCCAACTGACACGTTTCGTTACTTCTGTAACGTCTTCAGAGTCGCGCGCGATGAGAGTTCTCCTTTCTCTTCCTATTTTACATCCGGGATTGATGGATCCCAGTAAGTGAACTGTGACCGAAGCCGAACGGACGCATACCCACGGTCGGGTGAGAGACCGTAAGCGAGCATTGACTCCCAAGTCGTATGACTGGGAGAGTCAACTGGGTCCGGTAAGTGCGGAACCATATTTATTTGCACAGGGGAGCACCTGCACTGTTGAAGACACCTTTTGGAAAACTGTACAGTATATCACCTAGAGCACTGGAAGCTATTCATCATTTTTAATAATTGCACTTTAAGATATTCTCCTTGGACATTTTCTGGGACAATCTTTTTATACCACTCTGCACTTTATATTTAATTATTGTTGGTGGCATTACACAGCAAAAAAATTACATTATTCAGGATTGCAATATTATTCATAGGATTTGCACTGATTGCACATGTCACTTTATTCTTATGTTATAATTTGATATTTTAATTTGATATTATAATTTGCTATTAATTTGTATCAAATATTGGCACATTTTGCACAGAAATAACTGTTTACAGTAATAGACTAATTTCACAGTTTGTTTATGGCACTTTAGCTTCGCAGCTTAATCTGGTTGGAAAAAAATCTTTTTTGGTAGAAACTACTGCAGACTGCAAGATCTATATATGCCACATAGATCACCCCACAACATAGCAAGCGCTGTTTTTGTATATATATTCATCTTCAAATTCTTTACCCTAGTAAAGAACTTCAACAGCAGCTACTAGGCATAACCTAACAACCATTAGACCGTGGCGCGGGTACCTCTTTATATATGTAATATTTTTATTTTTAGTGGCCCCCTGCAAGTACTGTATATGCCATAATGTTCTAGTGTGCACAGCATATTAGCACATTATGGCAGACTTACCTCTGACATACCACTCACTGACTGCCCTGACATACCGCTCACTGACTGCCCCGACATACCGCTCACTGACTGCCCCGACATACCGCTCACTGACTGCCCCGACATACCGCTCACTGACTGCCCCGACATACCGCTCACTGACTGCCCCGACATACCACTCACTGACTGCCCCGACATACCACTCACTGACTGCCCCGACATACCACTCACTGACTGCCCCGACATACCACTCACTGACTGCCCCGACATACCGCTCACTGACTGCCCCGACATACCACTCACTGACTGCCCCGACATACCACTCACTGACTGCCCCGACATACCGCTCAGTACAGTAATGTATAGATAACGTAAAATACAGTGTCAGTGTATAAACTGGTCTGTATATAATATATGATATGGTGTCAGCAGGGTACAGACTGATCTTATACCATGACACTGTGCTATATACAGACTAGTATGTATCCTGCTGACACTGTACCGTACATTATATACAGACTAGTCTATATAACAGGGTATAGGTGCCAGCAGGGTACAGACTGGTCTTATACCCTGACACTGTGCTGTACATCATATACAGACCAGTGTATATAACATACAGTGTACAGCACGGTGTCGGGGGGGCACCAAAATGCACTTTCGCCTAAGTAAACAAAAATCCTTGCACCGGCCCTGCCCATACTTACTTACCCCCCTCATAAGGACTACTATTGGCCTGGTTGGTGGGACTCAATTAGGAAGCACAGGCTTCTATTAATCCCTTCCCTTACACCCCATTGTACACTCATCCTTCTTTGTCCCATCTTCTCCTGTTCCCTGACTACTGGGTCAAATTCAAAATTTCAAAAAAGACTATGGCACACATTGTTGCTAATGGGGAACTGATATCTTTTGATCACCTCTATCATAAGTTCAATATACAGAGTTTCTACAGGTTCAGATGTGTGAAATTTACTCACACCTTCCACGGCCAAATTGTTCATCAGGGTATTTCTCCCCACTGGAAGATTTGTTACGCACAGACCAGCTGTTGAAACGGTCTTCGTCCTTATATCAACATGTCCTCCTTAATACACTATCTGAGCTTTCTAGTCTCCAGGGGAAAGGCAAAGGGACATTGTACCCGATATAGATGAGGATGACTGGGCAGATATTTACAATCTCCCTTTCAAAATATTGGTCTCTGCTCAAGATAAGCTGATCCAGTTCACAGACGCTCTCCATCCAATCTGACAGAGCTTGAGCTATTTTGCAAAGAAAAATGGGCAAAAATTTCACTCTCTAGATGTGCAAAGCTGGTAGAGACATACCACAAAAGACTTGCAGCTGTAATTGTAGGGAAAGGTGGTTCTACAAAGTATTGAATCAGGCAGTGGCGGCTGGTGAAGTTTTAGGATGGGGGGGCGCCAAACCCTGCTCTTCCTTTTTGACCCCTCCCACTTTGTATGAGCCCCACCGCTTATAGGATCCGCCCACTCCGTCCCCTGCATTCCACCCATAGTGTCAGGAGTATACAGGCAGCATCACAGGAGTATACGGGCAGCATCGCAGGAGTATACAGGCAGCATCACAGGAGTATACAGCCAGAATCAGAGGAGTATACAGGCAGCAACAGAAGAGTATACAGGCAGCAACAGAAGAGTATACAGGCAGCATCACAGGAGTATACAGGCAGCATCACAGGAGTATACAGGCAGCATCACTGGAGTATACAGGCAGCATCACAGGAGTATACAGACAGCATCACAGGAGTATACAGGCAGCATCACATGAGTATACAGGCAGCATCACAGGAGTATACAGGCAGCATCACAGGAGTATACAGGCAGCATCACAGGAGTATACAGGCAGCATCACAGAAGTATACAGGCAGCATCACAGGAGTATACAACCAGCATCACAGGAGTATACATGCATCATCACAGGAGTATACAGGCATCATCACAGGAGTATACAGCCAGCACCACAGGAGTATACAGGCAGCATCACAGATTGCTGGGGGGGGGGCTGTTACCCCAGTGCAGCGGTGAATTTTTCTCCTCCTCTATCCATGGTGTGGATCAGGGCATCCCCCTCCTCCTCCTTCAAGGCATCCAATAGGATCGCCTGACCATTCAGCCAATCGAGAATCGGGTAACATTCCCACGCTTCCCGATTGGCTGAGAGGTGATTTGAGTGGGCTCACGGCGCAATGCTCTGCGCCACAAGCCACTCTATTTTGAAGCCTGTTAGAGCCTATGGCTCTAATCAGGTACTTCAAAAAAACATCCCCCCGCGGTAATTCATGCAGCCAGCGTCCTGAAGGGGCCGGCCGCATTAATAGGGGGTGGTTGCGGTGGCTATGGATAGATTCATGCTATGCATGAATCTATCCACAATGCATAGAGGATGGTGGTTTACCAATGGTTTATTACCACACAAACCCCCCATAAAATCACACTGACAAACATAAAGTAAAAGCTTGAATTGATAAAATCATATAGGATGCATTCACCTGATCTAGTGCCCTCTGTAGAAATCGGAATGATGAAATGCTTAAGGATGTTGCCGTACGGCAACTGGTTAGCAACGTGTGGCTTGTGCATTCCACTGGCAGAGCGTGGAGGTTGGACTGATCAACTGGCTTGAGGGGAGCTGTCGGGGCCTACACGCCAGATCCGAGTTATGATGTATGGCCAGCTTTAGGTAGTCACTGGACACAGTTGCCCTCATTGGAAAGAGGGAGAGATCTTGCGCACTGAAGGCTGTCGGCCCCAAAAACCCTTGGATAAAATAGATAAAAGCACAACAATAATAGTCACTGGGGAGAAAGTCAAATACAGGCGTTCCCCTAGTTACAAACATCCGACTTACAAACGACTCCTATTTACAAACGGAGGTAGACAACAGGAAGTGAGAGGAAATCTCCCCCTAGGAAGGGATATTCACTCCTGCAAGAGTTATTATGGGAGAAAGGGGTCTCCACTGATGCTTTATCACCAAGGTTTGTTTCTGCAACAACTCAAATTTTTCAAAATCCAATTATCATTGGAACAGGAAGTGAGGTGAAATTTTGTGAAACAGAAAGATCGACAGTAAAACAAACATTACAGGGGTGTTAACCCTTCCCTATGCTATCCAAAAAGCTTAAAAATAGTTTTTTTTAGCTGAAGCTACAATTAAAAAAAGGAACCTGTTCTGACTTACAAACAAATTCAACTTAAAGCGGAGTTCCGCCCACATAATTTTTTTTTTTTGCTGCCATCCACCTAGTTAGTATTCATTACACAAATAAAATAATTGATAGCTTTAAATCCGGGTAGTCTTCCTATTTATTTTGTACTTACATTGCTGATTTTTTCTTTACTGGGAGTTCCCATCTTAGCTGTGGGCATGTGAAGCCCACTCGCACCCTGCTCAAGTCTCTTCCTGGATAAGGTGCATGTTGGGTAACCAGCATGCACCTCTCAATCTCGAGTGTATGTCTCGTTGCCATAACAATGGGCAGCGACGGAGGAAGGTCCTGCCCCGTTGTTAAGGTAACATAGATAACATGTCTCTCCCCCACAAAATCGCGTCATTTCCAGTCTGGAAATAAGGCGATTTTACAGCTTATGGATGCCCATTTACTCATGGGAAATGATGACTGACATCTTCCATGAGCCCAGGCGAGGCAGGAAGTGATACGGAGTGGAAGATTACAGGGATCACATAGCAACAGGGCACTTAGGGCGAGTATAATTTTTTTTTTTTTTTGTCCAAAGGTGATTCATCATGCATAGAGAATTTGAAATATATAAAGATGTATTTGTGGGTGGAACTCTGCTTTAAGAACAAACCTACAGACCCCATCTTGTTTGTAACCTGGGGACCGCCTGTATGCTGACTTAGTAGCAGCTGCTGTGGAGGAGCTAGAAGTGACTCTGCAGGGAAGACCAGGAGAAAGGCAGCGCCATCTATGAGTAGCATTACCAGACTTTATTAACCACCATTTGTTAAACAACTCACAAGATCATAGTGAGCATGCTCGTCAGCTAGATTTCTGTCATTGCTACCTGTAGTAACAGGTTTTAGTTACTGGATCCATCTGTAGGAGACACAAATAGGAGTAATCCATAGTAGTAATGGGAGAATTTTATTGGTTTCGATGCACGAGAACATCCAGCAAATGTGTCCAAAAATCCACAAATTGGGAACGTTAATGCAAACCCCACTGAAGTCAATGAGACTGTAAATGATTGTGAAATAAAGGAGGGCACGGGTATGGGCCAGGGGCAGGAGATGTACCAATGCTAATTTTTTTTTTAATATCGTTCAGCAAGGAACAGCTCTTTTAATAAGGCAGAAACATAAAAAGGATTGGAATTTTCAACCCCACCCCTTAGCAAATGAGTAAATGATAATCATTAATAGTATAATCCAGTGTCGTAGATATAACATCAATTACAATGAACAGCGATTCCACCGACACATATACAACGACTCAGGGACTCTACTTCTGATGGACTCTTGTTACTGACAGATCCCCAGCAAAGAACTGAATGTAAACAAAGGAGTCGAGGGATGCTTGCTGACATCATTGACCAAATATGGCCAAATGTTTGGTCCACTATGTCAGCCAGCATCCCTGGTCCATTTGTTTACATTCAGCCATCAGCCGGACAATACCTTGAATGGGCCAGAGGATGAATCATTGGTTTTTAGGACACAAACAGTTACCAACATCCTAGCAACCTGAGTGGAAGCTGTTACATTTAGTGGATGTAGTATTACTGCCACTAAATAAATTACTTCCTCTACAGCCGGAAAAGCGCACAGTCTATTTTGTTTGCTCATTTGGCGAACAGCCAGAGTTCGTGCCTACCCCAGTGCCACTGCGCACCCAGAACCTATTACTGGTAGTAACTTTCCAATACGCAGTAAACAAATGGCTTAGCTTTAAGTCTCCATCTATTCACAGTACCCAGTCCCCCAAAATACCTTTGCACATAATGAATGCAAAGTTCTAATGATAGTTCAGGCGCTGAGCATTGTACTGCCGGATCCAGCATGGAGGAGTGCCAATCTCCCACGACCAGAAAATGGCTGCTACCTGTACCTCTGCTTTGCCCATGCTTATTCGTCACCTGTGCTGATCCCTGGAGGTATCCCCTCTTTAATCCTCACGTGTCCTTCTTCCTTCTCCTGAGCTATCATGTCACTCTGGTGTCTCTGGGGTCTGTGAATAAAGATGAGAGTGAAGCCCCCTGAACTGAGCTGTATAAGAGACCCCAAAGAATGTGTGTTGGGGGGAGACTGGTAAGGTCTCTTGGCTGGTAACACACAATGCCATGATGTGAGGAGGAGAGCCGGACTTTAATAGAGGCTGATGGCTCCTGACTCCCCCACTGGGCCCATACTGTCTCCCCATTACTGTCTACTGACAGGAGAGGGGAGAAGAAGAGATTGTTGTAGTGACTGAACAAGGAGAATCTAGGACCTTTCTCCGGATTTAGTGTTTATTACTAGAGTTGAGCGGACACCTGGATGTTCGGGTTCGGCCCAAAGAGAGGCTGTGAAGCGGGCAGTGGTGGTGATAGGCAGAGAAAGGCAGCTGGCAGTGTCCAGCAGCAGGCACAGAGGGGAAGTGGATCCAATCGTGGGGCTGCCAGTGCCTTCAAGGCTTCAACACCGGTGTGCTTTGGGGGTGTCTGTGAATAGATTACATTGCACTGTGTCTGTCTCTCTGGCATAATGGATGGTATCGTAGCTCACAGGCAGCAGACATTCTGTCATGACTCTGGCTGCCATTGCACTGCCACAATGTGTCACATAACATGGCTGCTGGGACCGGGATCTGTGCCTTCCCTTAGTAAAAGCAACTTCCCCCACAGTGAGGCACACATTTAACCTTTGATTGCCCTACATGTTAACCCCTTCCCAGCCAGTGCCATTAGTACAGTGACAGTGTATATTTTTAGCACTGATCACTTTATTAGTGTCACTGGTTCCCACAAAGTGTCACTTAGTGTCCGATTTGTCCGCCGCAATGTCGCAGTCCTGCTATAAGTCGCTGATTGCCGCCATTACTAGTAAAAATAAAATATGTCCCCGGATTTCATTTTAAAAATCTGGTCACCTTACCTATAGAGGCACAAGTCAAATGCCCTATACTCTCCCAAGTACGTTCCCAAATGGGGTGTTCCTGAGCGTAAGGCAGCACAACTAAGAAGACCGCCCAGAATCAGCCTTCATTCAAGCAACATTGCTGTGCCTAGATTACATGTTCTGATAGAGTATACCTTTCTGATGTTATAGAAACTCATCTCTCCATATCATCCCCAAACTGGAATGTTTTTGTATACCATATGTGTTGTTCAGACATTGTAAACCTTAACCACTTGCCGACCGCCAATTGACGGCTGCAAAGTGGCTCTGTAACGCGGATCGCCGTCATATGATCGCGCACGCTCACTGTGTTCGGGGAGGGCCAGGGAGCGGGTGCGGCGGCTTTGATTGCCGCCGGCTACCCGCGATGCCCCCCCCCGGAGTGAAGGAATGGAGGTCCGTGTATGTAAACACGGACCTCCGTTCTGTGAAGGGGGAAGGGCTGTGATCACAGCCTTCCTGTATACGAAGGCTGTGACCACTTCCCTTCTCCTGTTAGGGCAGTCCCCCCACAGTTAGAACACGCCCAGGGAACATACTTAACCCTTAGAGCGCCCCCTGCAGGTTAACCCCTTCACTGCCAATAGCATTTACACAGTAATCAGTGCATTTTTATAGCACTGATCGCTGTATAAATGCCAATGGTCCCAAAAAAGTGTCAAAATGCTCCGACATGTCCGCTGAAATATCGCAGTACCGCTAAAAATCGCAGATCGCCGCCATTACTAGTAAAAAATAAAAAAAAAAATAAAAACCCCAAAAATGAATTCTCATCATCCGTAAACGCGACCACTTTTGCGCAAACCAATCAATAAACGCCGATTGCGATTTTTTTTTATCGCAAATATGAGGAAGAATATAAATCGGCCAAAAACGGTGAAAAAAAATGTTTTTTTATATTTTTTTTTGGATTTGTATTTTAGCAAAAAGTAAGAAATTTGGGTTTTTTTGCAAAATTGTCGCTCTTCTTTTGTTTATAGCGGCGATCAGAAATGACGCAGAGGGGATCAAATACCACCAAAAGAAAGCTCTATTTGTGGGAAAAAAAGGACGCAAATTTTGTTTGGGTACAACGTCGCACGACCGCGCAATTGTCAGTTAAAGCGACGCAGCGCCGAATCGCAAAAAGGGCTCCGGTCCTAAAGCTGGAAATCCTTCCGGGGCTGAAGTGGTTAATACATTTTGAACAAGAAAATCCACTATTAATCTTTCAAAAAGTGTTCTCCAGTTCTAAACCTTTCATCCAATTTCTAAATCACTGCATTTGTAACTTTCAAAAGCCAGTATAAATGAATAGTAGTGGTAAAAAAACATTTGTGGGTTTAACTAATAATTTGTATAATTCTGCTTTAACCTCTTGCTAACCAGGCACTTAAACCCCCCTCCTGCCCAGACCAGCTTTCAGCGCTGTCACATTTTGAATGACAATTGCGCGGTCGTGCAACGTTGTACCCAAACAAAATTTTTTTCTTTTTTTTCCCACAAATAGAACTTTCTTTTGGTGGTATTTGATCACCTCTGCGGTTTTTATTTTTTGTGCTATAAACAAAGAGCGACAATTTTGAACAAAGAACAATATTTTTTACTATAATACAAATCAAAAAAAAAAAATTATTCATCGTTTGGCTGATATATATTCTTCTACATATTTTTGTAAAAAAAAAAAAAAAGAAAATCACAATCCGCGTATATTGGATTGGTTTGAGCAAAAGTTATTGCGTCTACAAACTGTGGTAATCGATTTATGGCGTTTTTATTATTATTTTTTTCCCTGGCAATGGCGGCGATCTGCGATTTTTATTGGGACTTTGTTATTGGGGTGGACATGTCGGACATTTTTGACACTTTTTTGGGACCAATGACATTTATACAGCGATCAGAAATTTAAATGTCCACTGATTACTGTATAAATGTCATTGGCAGTGAAGGGGTTAACACTAAGGGGGCAGAGAAGGGGTTAACTGTGTTCCCTGTGTGTATTCTAACTGTGGGGGGGGGGCTTGCCCGGGACCCGCTGGTCGCCTTATACTGCAGCGAATGGCAGCAAAGCCGGGGCAGCGCACACACGTGACCCCCCACACAGAAGAGGTGGATCATGTACATATGCGTGATTCAGCACAGGGGGGCTGCTGTACTGCAATATATCTGTGGAAGGCAGTCCCCAAGTGGTTAAAATGAATCTACCAAATGGATGGGTCATACAAAATGAGGGAAAAAAATAAAAGTACCAAATACAATATAAGAGATGAAAAATGTGGAAAATGATAATACTAATGATACCCACCAACAGTATTTAACCTCTTCCCGTCCGCGCCATAGCCGAATGACGGCTACAGCGCGGCTCTAAAATGCCAGGAGGCCGCCAATAGACGTCCTACCCTTCGGCTTGCGCTGGGCGCGCTCCCGCCAGCGCTGCACGAGCGTGCTCGTGGGTCGGACGGACCCGATGTCCGCCGGAGACCCGCGATCTCCTCACAGGGAGCCGGAACGGGGAACCACCATTGTAAACACGGCGGTTCCCTGTTCTGTGGGGGGGGGGGCATGCCAGATCTACTGATCCCTGTCACTAGGATCAGTTAGATCTGTCATGCCCCTCCCAACCCCGCCCCCACAGTTAGAACACACCCAAGGAAAACATTTAACCCCTTCCCTGTCAATGACATTTATTCAGTAATCGGTGTCTATTTTTAGATCGATTCGCTGTATAAATGTCATTGGTCCCAAAAAGTTGTCAAAAACATCTGACATGTCTGCCGCAATATCGCAGTCCCGATAAAAATCGTAGATCGCCACCATTACCAGTAAAAAAATAAAAACACCATAAACCAATGTCCATAGTTTGTAGGCGCTATAACTTTTGCGCAACCCAATCAATATACGCCGATTGCGATTTTTTTAACCAAAAATATGTAGAAGAGTATACATCGGTCTAAACTGATGAATACATTTGTTTTATTTTTGGATATTTATAGCAAAACGTAAAAAATATTGTTTTTTCAAAATCGTTGCTCTTTATTCTTTTATAGCGCAAAAAATAAAAACCGCAGAGGTGATCAAATACAACCAAAAGTACGCTCTATTCGTGGGAAAAAAAGGTCAATTTTGTTTGGGTACAACGTCGCACCACTGCGCAATTGTCATACAAAGAGTGACAGCGATGAAAACTGAAAATTGGTCTGGGCAGGAGGGGGTTTAAGTGTCCAGTAAGGAAGTGGTTAAAGGTTTGCATAGGATAGCCCAGGGTGCTAAAACTAGGAGCTGCAGCTAAAAGATTAGAGGGGGCGCTCACTTTCCAACCACTGGAAGAAAACAAAAGAAACATCAGCATAGACATGCTGATGAAGAAGTCAACCAGCTTCAAAACGTGTCCCCGTGTCTATAGTGGCATCAGGGGTACCAGTCTTGGGTTGAATACTGATTGCAGTTGCAGTGACAGCGGCTTTCTCCATCTTTAGCTGGTGACTCTCTGGCTGCGCTCGGACATTCCTGGGTCCCAAGTTACCTTAAAGTGTAACTTCAGTCATTTTTTCATCTTTCCATCTATTAAATCTTCTGCCCTGTTTTAACTTTGGATAGTAAAAAAAATTTTCTGCCAGTAAATACCTTATACAGCCCACTTCCTATTTCTTGGCTGGAAAAATGCCTCGGCATTTGACATCATGCACAGCTCTCTGCCAGGAAGGGAAAGGGGATGAGTCATAAGAGGGCCAATGAGAGCTGCAGAGCCGGAGGTGTGCCTCTGTGTGTCTGTGTAAATCCAGGAAGTGAACAGGCAGCAGCTTCAGCTGCCCACAGTTAAAATGATTGCAGCCAGACACAGTGGAGGGAAATTCCTGCAGCATATTTGACAAGTACAGAATCACAGTATATATAAAATAATATGCCAAGTGGTTGGAGGGAAGCTTCAGAATGGCAAAGATGTTTTTATTACAAATTATGTGAGCAGACTGCAGTTCTTCTTTAATGCCAAGCCCTACACATGCGTAGTTTTATGAGTGCATTTCTATTTTTAACCACTTCAGCCCCGGAAGGATTTCACACTTTAGGACCAGAGCACTTTTTGCGATTCGGCACTGCGTCGCTTTAACTGACAATTGCGTGGTCATGCGACGTTGTACCCAAACAAAATTTGCGTCCTTCTTTTCCCACAAATAGAGCTTTCTTTTGGTGGTATTTGATCACCTCTGCGTCATTTCTGATCACCGCTATAAACAAAAGAAGAGCGACAATTTTGCAAAAAAACACAAATTTCTTACTTTTAAAATTCAAATCCAAAAAAATATATAAAAAAACATTTTTTTCCATCGATTTTGGACGATTTATATTCTTCCTCATATTTTTGGTAAAAATAAAAATCGCAATCTGCATTTGATTGGTTTTGCGCAAAAGTTGTCGTGTTTACGGATGATGAGAATTAATTTCTGGGGTTTTTATTTATTTTTTACTAGTAATATCGGCGATCTGTGATTTTTAGCGGTACTGCGATATTGGGGCGGACATGTCGGACCATTTTGACACTCTTTTGGGACCATTGGCATTTATACAGTGATCAGTGCTATAAAAATGCACAGATTACTATGTAAATAGCATTGGCAGTGAAGGGGTTAACCTGGAGGGGGCGCTCTAAGGGTTAACTGTGTTCCCTGGGCGTGTTCTAACTGTATGGGGGCTGGGCTGGCTGGGGGAAGGGAGTGATCACGGCTTCCATATACAGGAAGCCTGTGATCACAGCCCTTCCCCCTCTATGGGAACGGAGATCCGTGTTTACTTCCTTCCTTTCACTGCGGGGGCCATCGCCGGTAGCCGGCGGCAATCGAGTCCACCTTACCCGCTCCCTGGTCCCCCCCGAACACAGTGAGTGTGCCTCCGGTGGCGCACGTGCGCTCAGTGCGTGATATCGCAGCCGCCGTCATATGACGGCAGTTTGCGATATTGAGCCACTTTGTCGCTGCCAGACTGCGGTCGGCAAGTGGTTAAATAAAATGTAATTTATTTTATTGCTACAGTATGGGGTTGTTTCTTTTGTTTTCTTCCAGTGCTTGGAAACAACAGTTTTTACAGATTTGTGCTGCCACTTAGACTTTTTTTTATCGTGAAAAGCTCACCAGCATTCTCCTAGGACAGTGATGGCGAACCTTGGCACTCCAGATGTTTTGGAACTACATTTCCCATGATGCTTAACTACGCTGCAGAGTGCATGAGCATCATGGGAAATGTAGTTCCAAAACATCTGGGGTGCCAAGGTTCGCCATCACTGTCATAGGACATGGGTAGGCAACCTCGGCCCTCCAGCTGTGGTGAAACTACAAATCCCATAATGCCTCTGCCTCTAGGAGTCATGCCTGTGATTGTCAGGGTCTTGCAATGTCTCATGGGACTTGTAGTTTCACCACAGCTGGAGTGCCGAGGTTGCCTACCCCTGTCCTAGGACATCCACAATATATTTTTAGAAATACCGACCTCGTGGATTCAACATGCTCACCCATCCATGCCTACAGCTAGGTATTTGCTGTTATAGGTAATGAGGCAATAAGACTTAGGTGTCCTTGATGTCCTTTTCTCTTTCCTCCTCTACATTGTTTTTACTCTCCTATTCTCTTTGGCTCTCCTGTTGTGGAGTTTATAAATGTTCTTGTTTTTCAGTACGGCAGACCCAACTTTCCAAACCCATCTGCGTCTCCTAATTCGTTCAGCACTTCTGCATCTATTGCAAACCATTATTGAATTACTAGCATGTAACTGGGTATACTTAATGTTCTGTACTTCAGTTACTCCCCCCTTTCATTGATGTTCGCTGAATACTGTTTTGAAGCTCACCGACATACCGCTCTTACTCATACAGTGCATCTGGAACGTATTCACAACGCTTCACTTTTTCCACATTTTGTTAGGTTACAGCCTTATTCCAAAATGGATTAAATTCATGATTTTCCTCAAAATCCTACAAACAATACCCCATAATGACAACGTGAAAGAAGTTTGTTTGAAATCTTTGCAAATTTATTACAAATAAAATACGAAAAAAAATCCCATTCTGTAACTTTGCCCAATATTTTGTTGAAGCACCTTTGGCACCAATTACAGCCTCAAGTCTTTTTGAGAATGATGCTACAAGCTTGACACACCTATTATCGGGCAGTTTCTCCCATTCTTCCTTGCAGGACATCTCAAGCTCCATCAGGTTGGATAGGGAGCGTCAGTGCACAGCCATTTTCAGATCTCTCCAGAGATGTTCAATCGAGTTCAAGTCTGGGCTCTGGCTGGGCCACTCAAGGACATTCAGAGTTGTCCCGTAGCCACTCCTTTGTTATCTTGGCTGTGTGCTTAGGGTCATTGTCCTGTTGGAAGATGAACCTTTGCCCCAGTCTGAGGTCCAGAGCGCTCTGGAGCAGGTTTTCATCAAGGATGTCTCTGTACATTGCTGCATTCATCTTTCCCTCAATCCTGACTAGTCTCCCGGTTCCTGAACTGAAAAACATCCCCACAGCATGATGCTGCCACCACCATGCTTCACTGTAGGGATGGTATTGGCCAGGTGATGAGTGGTGCCTGGTTTCCTCCAGACATGACACTTGCCATTTAGGCCAAAGAGTTCAATCTTTGTTTCATCAGACCAGAGAATTTTGTTTTTCATGGTCTGAGAGTCCTTCAGGTGCCTTTTGGCAAACTCCAGATGGGCTGTCATGTGCCTTTTACTTAAGAGTGGTTTCTTTCTGGCCACTCTACCATACAGTGGTGGAGTGCTGTAGAGATGGTTGTTCTTCTGGAAGGTTCTCCTCTCTCCACAAAGAAACACTGGAGCTCTATCAGAGTGACCATTGGGTTCTTAGTCACCTCCCTGACTAAGGCCCTTCTCCCCAGATCGCTCAGTTTGGCCGGGCGGCCCTCTCTTAGAAGAGTCCTGGTGGTTCCAAACTTCTTCTATTTATGGGTGATGGAGGCCACTGTGCTCATTGGGACCTTCAATGCTGCAGAAATATTCTGCACTCTTCCCCAGATCTGTGCCTCAATACAATCCTGTCCCAGAAGTCTACAGACAATTCCTTGGACTTCATGGCTTGGTTTGTGCTCTGACATGCACTGTTAACTGTGGGACCTTATATAAACAGGTGTGTGCCTTCCCAAATCATGTCCAATCAACTGAATTTACCACAGGTGAACTCCAATCATGTTGTAGAAACATCTCAAGGATGATCAGTGGAAACACAATGCACCTGAGCTCAATTTGGAGTGTCATGGCAAAGGCAGTGAATACTTATGTACATGTGATTTTTTAGTTTTTTTTAATTTTTAATAAATTTGCAAAAATTTCAAGCAAACTTCTTTCAAGTTGCCATTATAGGGTATGTTTCCACCTCCATGCTTGACTGTAGGGATGTGTTCTTAGGGTCATAGTCAGCAATTTTCTTTCTCCAAACATGGGGAGTCCCCCCCCCCCCCTCAAGAAGGCACATATACCGTCATGCCAGTGAACATCTAAATGATTTAGAGAAGGATTGGGAGAAGGTGCTGTGGTCAGATGAGACCAAAATTGAGCTCTGTGGCATTTACTCGGCTCCTCTGTGTTTGGAGGAAGAAAAATGCTGACTATGACCCGAAGAACACCATCATTACAGTCAAGCACAGAGGTGGAAACATGATGCTTTGGGGCTGTTTCTCTGCTAAAGGTACAGGCCAACTTTGCAGCATTGAGGGCCCAATGGACGGGGCCATGTATTGTAAAATCTTGGGTGAGAACCTTCTTCCCTCAGCCAGAACACTGGAGATGGGTTGTGGATAGGTCTTCTAGCATGACAATGACCCAAAACATACCGCCAAGGCAACAAAGGAGTGGCTCAAGAAGTAGTACATTAAGATAATAGAGTAGCCTAGTCAGTCTCCAGACCTTAGTCCAGGGGAGGGCTGGGCCAGGGGGCAGGGTGGCAATTGCCCCCCAGGCCACCCCAACTTACGTTCAAAATGGCCGACGGCCGCTGCCCGCTCACACTTATTTCTTCTTGTGGAGGAAGGAAGCAGGGGCCAGGGGTGCAGCCACCAACTAACTGCAGGCAAAGGGGGGGGGGCACCCAGGGCTGACTGTGCTGGTGGGCACTGGCGAGCCTGCATGATGGGCACTGATCAGGTTGCATTTGATAGACACTGGTGAGGCTGCATTGATGGGCACTGGTGCGGCTGCATTGGTGGGCACTGATGAGCTGCATTGATGCATTATTTTTGTTAAACCTCCTTTGTTGCTATTAACATTAAATTATGTTACCACATTGTATCATTTGTCTTGCTTCATAACATCAATATCCGTTCTAAAACCAGGTTGGCATGGATGGTGAGCTGATTCGGTGGTTCAATGGGCCACTTGACTGGACTTGCCCCCCAGGCCTAAGGCTGCCAGCCCTCCCCTGCCTTAGTCCTATAGAAAATTTATGGAGGGAGTTGAAACTGTGAGTTGCCAAGAGACAGCAAAGAAACCTTAAGGATTTAGAGAAGATCTGTAAAGAAGAGTGGACCAAATCCCTCTTGAGATGTGTGCAAACCTGGTCACCAACTACAAGAAACATCTTACCTCTGTGCTTGCCAACAAGGGTTTCTCCACCAAGTGCTAAGTCATGTTTTGCTTGGGGATCAAATACTTATTTTACTCACTAAACTGCATAGTAATTTATAGCATTTGTTTTGTGTTTTTTTCTGGATTTTTGGTTGCTATTTTGTCTCTATCATTTAAAATACACCTATGATAAAACATGATAGAACCTTCATTTCTTTGTAAGTGGGCAAACATCTGCAGGGGATCAAATAATTATTTTCGCCACTGTATGTCAGAAGTGTCAAAAAAGGCCTGGTCTTCAAGTGGTTAAAAACTTCCATAAAAACTTATTGAAGGAGAAAAGTTTGGTGGAGCATAACACTTTCGATAGGTACATGGTACAATTACAGAGGTCCATACATGAGACCAAAAAGAGCGACCACTGATGAGCAAAGAAGAACAGAGGGACTTGGTTCCAATCGAGGGACAGTTGGGAGCTTTACCCTCAGTAATGGTCCTGGTGACTACTGTCACCCACACAGAAAGATAGGAAATCCAACATTTTACAGATGTCACTAGAACAGGAATAGAGAAAAAAATTGTCCAATGGAGACAGTTGTGCTCATGACAAATGTCTTAGACAGTCACTTTGCAGAGATTTTCTCTCTCTTCCTGCTGTGTCTACTGGACAGGGAGTGGAAGGAAATCTCTCCAAGGGGCACAGACACCTAAAAAAACCTGATCAGGGTTTTAGCGTTTCTTGATTCCATCCATAAAAATAAAGTCCAGCAGGAGTTGAGTGATAAAGGTGGTAGGACTTCTGCTGGGCTTCCTTCCAAAGGCCCATCAAGTCACTTGTGAAGCTTCTGATGTTTGATGAGTGTGTATTTCTTTGAAAACCGTTTGCCACATTCGGAACATGAATAGGGCTGATACCCCGTGTGGATTCTCCGGTGTCCGGCCAAGTTCGACTTATTGGTGAAGCTTTTCCCACACTGAGGGCACGAGTACGGCCTGTCAGTGGAATGAGTACTTTGATGAGTCACCAATCCCTGCTTATCGATGAATCCTTTCCCACACGCGGAACACGAGTAAGGCCGTTCGCCCGTGTGAATTCGCTCGTGCCTAATGAGAAGCGATTTGTAAGAGAACCATTTCCCGCACTCGGAACAGGAGAAAGGCTTTTGGCCCTTGTGAATATTTTGATGAGCCAGAAGAGTTTCTTTGTCGGCGAAGCGATCTGCGCACTTAGAACAAGAAAATGGCTTCTCGGGGGCGTGAGTCCGTTGATGGACGGCAAGATACGTTTTCTGACTGTAACGCTTGCCGCATTCGCTACATGCATATGGCTTCTTTTCTACGTGCGTTATTTCATGGCGGGCAAGGCCTCCTTTCTGGGTGAAGCATTTCCCGCACTGAGGGCACGAGAACGGCTTCTCTCCCGTGTGAATGGTTTGATGCCTCAGGAGACGGGATCTGCGGAGGAAACATTTGCCGCACTCAGAACAGGAATACAGCTTCTTCATCTGCGAGGTATTGGAAGACGGGTCTGCGCTGAGATGTACTTGGAGAGCGGGGGAAATGGGGTTTTCCTCTGATGAGTCAGATGTGATGTCATCATCTATTTCGCCAACAGGAGAGACTGTGTTGTTTCTGATGTATTGTCCGTCTGGGTAAAAAAATGGAGGAAGGAGCAGTTAAAGACTTGAATAATGGCAGGGATGCGCAAATCATATCGCCGGACGCCCGGGACATGCAGATATATATATATATATTTTTTTTACATTTACGGGCAAGCAGCAGGATTAAACCGGAGTTCACATATATGCATGCGATTTTCATATCAGTTTTCAGTGCGATTGTCAAAAGGTAATTGTTCAGGTGCGATTCTGATACAATTCAGGGTATTGTGAATTAACCTTTAATGCGAATTTAGTACTGGTGTAATTTTCAATCTGCCTTCATATGCTAGAAATGCCATCCATCCTATTCTCTAAAAAATTGCCTTCCATCCACTTCTATGCAAAACGGGCTATGAATCGCATCATATGTGAACAGTTATCTCAGAATGCCATATACCCTTTATTGTGCGAGATTGGAAAGTGTTACCCCAAACTTGCACAGGACCCTTTTTTTTTTAAATCAGATCAAAATCGCACCACATACATGTGAACACCCTTCATAGAACACAATGTATTTTCAGATGACATGCGAATCTATGCCTTTTGGATCGCATCTGATCCACACCAGATTTGCATCAGTGTGGACCTTTTTCCCACCTGGGCGTTTTGGGATCTCAAAACGCACCACAATCGCAAAACAGGTTCAGGTGCCATTATTTTTAATGGCACCTAAAACGCGGTGCAGTTTTGCTGCAATTTATCACGTAGCAATCGCATCGCATGACGCTTGTCACCCAAAAAAAGAGAAGATGGTCTTCACTCAGCAGGGAATATACAAAAAGAGCAGGAGCATCTTTCGAGCAACAAGCTTCATGTGATGCGATAAATCGCACAACAATCGCAGCAGAACCACACCGATTTTTAGATACCATTGAAAATAATGGCACCTGAACCTGCATTTTGCAATTTTTGCATTTTTGCAAATTGTGCGCTTTGAGGTCACAGACAGAATCGCAGTGAAATGCCGAGGTGTGAATGGAGCCTAACGAAGGGGACAACAGAGCTTGATTTGGCTGCTCGGCATGCATTTGTAAACCCAAGTGCTTCCGAGTGTGCAGGTAACCTGGAGGAATAAAGTTTTTTCTTATTGGGCCGACGCTTCATTCACTCGCTCAGCTGAACGTTTAGAGAGCCTGACACTCCCCTTTCCTGACGAGCATCCAATCAATGCTCATCACACTACAAGGTCTCCCCCCTCCCTGCTAGTCCCCGGGGGCAGTCCTGGAGACAGGCAGGTAGGTGAATAGGAGATAAACAGCACAATGTTAAAACCTTATTGAAATACAGTCTGCAGCTACAGGCACCATCCCAGCATGTTTTTTTTTCAGCTGGCGATTGACTTTTTTGTAAAAAATCCTAGCAGTTAAATAGCTACAGGCGGTGGAAAGGGATCACCCCTTCCCGTCACCTTCCCAGGATCTCCCATCCCACTGGGGAGCTCAGGACTGAATCCAGCTGACTATAGAGATGACCAAGGGCCGGACCGCCCCTAAGCATCTCTATGGTCTAAGTAACCGGAAGCAATGAGTATTTTGTTACTGGCTTGGGAAAGCATTGGATCAAACCGATCCAGGTTTGATCAGATGCTTTTAAGGGCAGAGTAGGGATTTGGGGTCTAATAAAGAGCAAAGAGCACTTGATACTGCCCGTGCTATCACAAGGAATGTTGTTCATCCCGTGATAGCAATAAAGTATTACTGTAAAAAGACAGGTCAAAAAGAAATAAATTTAAATAAATAAATGTTACATTTTTTTAATGCTATCTAATCGCCCGTGCTTCCGCACAGTGGCGAACACACGGGTTAACCCCGCATACATACGTAAACAGCAATCACACCGCACATGTGAGGTACCACCATCAATGTCAGATCGAGAGCAGTAATTCTAGCACCAGACCTCCTGTGTACATCTAAAGTGGTAACCTACATAGTTACATAGTCAGTGAGGCTGGAAAAAGACACAAGTCCATCAAGTAAAACCCATGTGTGTGTTTTTATGTCAGTATTACATTGTATATCCCCCAATGTTGTGGTCCCTTAGGTGTGCATCTAATAGTTTTTTGAAATTATCTATACTCCCAGCAGAAACCACTGTTTTTGGAAGAGAATTCCACATTCTCACTGCTCTTACCGTAAAGAAACCTCTACGCATTTTAAGCTTAAACAGCCTTTCTTCCATTCTCAGTGAATGACCGCGTGTCTTCGTGTTTTCCCTTGCGCTGAATAGTTTTGCCCCTATAGCGGGGTCACCAGTACAGTATTTGTACATTGAAATCATATCCCCTCTCAAGCGTCTTTTCTCCAGAGAGAATAAGTTCAATGCTTGTAATCTTTCCTCATAACTAAGGTCCTCCAATCCCTTAATTAGCTTTGTTGCCCTTCTCTGAACCCTTTCCAATACCAGGACATCCTTCCTGAGGACTGGTGCCCAGAACTGGATGGCATATTCCAGGTGCGGCCTCACCAGAGACTTGTATAGTGGGAGAATTATTGATTTATCTCTGGAGTTGTTCCCTTTCTTGATGCATGACAACATTTTGTTAGCTTTGCTTGCAGCAGCTTGGCATTGCATGTCACTGCTGAGCCTGTTCTCCACTAGGACCCCTAGGTCTTTTTCCATCATAGATTCCCCCAGGGGCTCTCCCCCTAGTGAGTAGTTTGCATTCATGTTCTTGGTACCCAAATGCATTATCTAACATTTTTCTATGTTAAATCTCATTTGCCACTTGTCTGCCCACCCCATTAATTTATTCAGATCTTCTTGCAATGTTTTCACATCCTGTGGAGAATTTATTGCCCTGCTTAGCTTGGTATCATCCTCAAATATTGAGATTGAGCTCTTCACCCCGTTCTCCGAATCATTTATAAATAAATTGAATAGGATTTGTCCCAGGACAGAACCTTGGGGGACCCCACTTTCTACACCAGACCATTCTGAGTATTCCCCATTTATCAGCACCCTCTGGACTCTCCCCTGCAGCTAGTTTTCAATCCATGTACTCACCCTTTGATCCATGTTGAGGGACCTTAGTTTGTACAGTAAACGTTTATGGGGAACTGTATCAAATGCTTTTGCAAAATGCAGATACACCACATCTACAGGCCTTCCTTTATCTAGATGGCCGCTCACCTCCTCATAGAAGGTTAATAGATTGGTTTGGCAAGAACGATCCTTCATGAAACCATGTTGATTACTGCTAATGATACCGTTCTCGTTACAATAGTCTTGTATATAATCCCTTATTATTCCCTCCATAAGCTTGCAAATTATTGATGTTAAGCTAACTTGGCTTTTAAAAACACTGAAAGATAGCTTAATCCCTAACATGAAAAAACTACTAAGACTTTAAGCCCGCATTCACATAGGGGTGATCCAACTTCGGCGCGACTTTGCTAGGCGATTTTTTTAATGCGACTCCATGCCAGGCGACTTTGCCTGTGGCCAATAAGAGAAGGGAGGGAGGGGGTTGCCTTAGTAAATTCTTTTCTTTTTCCTGTAAAGTCGCTTCAATATAGATGGGGATCCGACTCGGAGGCGACTTCCATTGAATTCTATGGGCACAAGTCGGATAGAAGTCGCCTTGACGTAGTACAGGAACCTTTTTTGAAGTTGGATCGGCTTCAGTAGTATACATTAACCACTTCACCCCGGAAGGATTTCCCCCTTTAGGACCAGAGCACTTTTTGCGATTCGGCACTGCGTCGCTTTAACTGACAGTTGCGCGGTTGTGCGACTTTGTACCCAAACAAAATTTGCGTTCCTTTTTCCCCACAAATAGAGCTTTCTTTTGGTGGTACTTGATCACCGCTGTTTCATTTCTGATCACCGCTATAAACAAAAAAAGAACGACAATTTTGCAGAAAAAAACAGTTTTTCTTACTTTTTGCTAAAATACAAATCCAAAAAAAACATTTTTTTTCATCGGTTTTGGCCGATTTATATTCTTCCTCATATTTTTGGTAAAAAAAAAAAAAATCGCGATTGGCGTTTATTGATTGGTTTGCGCAAAAGTTGCCGTGTTTATGGATGATGAGAATTCATTTCTGGGGTTTTTATTTATTTTTTTTTTTTTACTAGTAATGGCGGCGATCTGCAATTTTTAGCGGTACTGCGATATTGCAGCGGACATGTCGGACCATTTTGATACTTTTTTGGGACCAATGACATTTATACAGCGATCAGAAATGTAAATGTCCACTGATTACTGTATAAATGTCATTGGCAATGAAGGGGTTAACTGTGTTCCATAGGCGTGTTCTAACTGTGTGTGTGTGGGGGGGGGGGGGCTGGGCCGTTATGGACATAAGAGATCTAACTGATCCCATTGACAGGGATCAGTAGATCCCCTATGCCCGCACCGACAGAGCGGGGAACCGCCGTGTTTACATCGGCGGTTCCCTGTTCTTTTTGCTGTGGCCACTCATCGCGGCTCACCGGCGGACATCGGGTCCACCCAAGCCACGGACACACTCCTCCGGTTTATTTACGGCGATTCGCGGGACCCGTCCACACTGCCGCAGTAAATATGCTGCGCGTGGTGTGGAAGGGGTTAAGACTGCTCTCATTCACTTCAATGGGATTTCAGATATCAGGCAACTTGGGGCAACAAAAGTCGGAGCACAAGTCACCCCTGTGTGAACACCGGCCCTAAAGGTACCACACCAATAAAAACTTATTTAAAGTAAAAACTTGCATTTTTATTGTACAAAACATATAAAAAGATTAAAATGGAAATGTTAACCATCCACGTATTGTTTCAGAACAGTTGCAGTTACACATACTAGCTCATTATGAAATACTTACCTTAGAACAAAGCCTTCCAGCGAAGCCTGCATACCGCTGAGACGGCTGACATCATTCCTGGAGCTACTTCTGGGTTTGTGGGTTCCGGCGCAGTGAGTGGCCGGAGCCGTGATGACGCCACTCCCATTCATGTGTACAGGAGCCGCCGTTCGCGGCACAGAGCTCGGAAGGAACGGCACCCGTGGTCGTTCCTTCAGAGCGCATGCGCCAGTGAGGTCACTGGTTGCATGTAATGTAAATATCTCCTAAAGGTACAAGTTTACAAGATATTTACACTATCTATTGGTAAGCCTTATTATAGGCTTACCTATAGATAAATGTTAGCAGAGGAAGTTTACTTCCACTTTAGGAGTTCCCTTCACTGGAACTAAGGGGCCAAGCCCAACCCCTGAAAAACAACCCCACAGCATAATCCCCCCTCCACCAAATGATTTGGACCAGCGCACAAAGCAAGGTCCATAAAGACATGGAGGAGCGAGTTTGGGGTGGAGGAACTTGACTGGCCTGCACAGAATCCTGACCTCAACCCAATAGAACACCTTTGGGATGACTTAGAGCTGAGACTGTGAGCCAGGCCTTCTCGTCCAACATCAGTGCCTAATCTCACAATTGTGCTTCTGGAAAAACATTCCCATAGACACAATCCTAAACCTTATGGACAGCCTTACCAGAAGAGTTGAAGCTGTTATAGCTGCAAAGGGTGGCTGGGATGCCATTAAAGTTCATGTGTGTGCTTTATAAACAAAGAAATTGTTCGCACAAATACCACAAAATTTGGGACAGATGGTTGGAATCCGCAGATACTCCAGATGATCCTAATATGGCCCCGGGGTAGGGAGGGGTGCTCACTGCCTATAGCCTCTAGATAGCCCCCGCAGGATCTACTTCATATTAGCCCTCGGTCGTTTGACTTGTGCATTCTCACCTTGCATGTATCTATCATGTAACCATTATATTTGCTGAGATCTGTAACATGCTATGACAGTTAAAGTGACGTCTTCAACTCTATATGTTCATATGACATGCTTTAATCTTTCAATAAAGAACAACGTTTTTTACAACTTAAAAAGTTCATGTGTGTGTGTAAAGGCAGGCATCCCAATACTTTTGCTAATATAGTGTGTGTTGTATAGGAGAAGCTAGTATATGCCCCCTTAAAGTGTTTTTTTCTTCTTCTTTTCGCATTTGAAAACCCATTGCACAACTACCACATGACATGAAAAATTGCAACACCTACC
The DNA here is from genome assembly GCA_018402905.1 of Glandirana rugosa. Lineage (NCBI taxonomy): Eukaryota > Metazoa > Chordata > Amphibia > Anura > Ranidae > Glandirana > Glandirana rugosa. The sequence continues at coordinate 313,634 of BLSH010506162.1, read as the reverse complement.
ATTTTATTCTCTAGGGCCTCTACTTAAAAAATAAATAATGTTTGGGGGTTGTAAGCAATTGCTAGCAAAAAAATAGCATTTTTTTACATATATGTTAGAAGTGTCAGGACTGGCCTGATCTTAAAGTGATTACTTAAAAAGGGTCAAGCCACCCAAATCTGTAATTTCAGCATTTGGTAGATTTCAGGACTCGATGGTGAGACCCATGGCTGCACACCTGGTGTTCCCATTATGAGCGGTTCCCACCATCCTTGCTGGATTTTTATTTATTTTATATAATGGAGAATATAACTCGTGGAGTGTGAACACACACACAGAGTCAGAGAATTCTGGCGGGAAGGTAACACTGTTGGGAGTATACAAGAAAAAAAAGAAGCCAGGGGCCAAGCTAACCCTACAGGCTCCACCTATAGAAAAAAATAATTGGGGTGGGATAACCCTTTAATGAGGAGAATCTCCATAAATCTTTTCTAAATGGCTCACCACGGCTGATCTCTGGAGGAATTTCCTTCTCTTTGCATTGCTCATCGTCACTCTCATGGGATTCATAAGCTTCTTCTTTAACTTCAACTTTTACAATAGTAACTAGATTAGTGTCCTGAAATAGAGAACAATACAAAAAGTGTTAGACAGACAGACAGACAGACGTAGATAGACAGACAGACATAGATAGATAGACAGACATACAGATAGACAAAGATAGACAGACAGAGAGACAAACAGACATAGATAGACAGACAGACGTAGATAGACAGACAGACATAGATAGATAAAGATAGACAGACAGAGAGACAAACAGACATAGACAGACAGACATAGACAGACAGACAGACATAGACAGACAGACAGACATAGATAGATAGACAGACATAGATAGACAGACATAGATAGATAGACATAGATAGACAGACATAGATAGATAGACATAGATAGATAGACATAGATAGATAGACATAGATAGACAGACATAGATAGACAGACATAGATAGATAGACATAGATAGATAGACATAGATAGACAGACATAGATAGACAGACATAGATAGACAGACATAGATAGACAGACATAGATAGACAGACATAGATAGATAGCCATAGATAGACAGACATAGATAGACAGACAGACATAGATAGACAGACATAGATAGACAGACATAGATAGACAGACATAGATAGACAGACATAGATAGACAGACATAGATAGACAGACATAGATAGACAGACATAGATAGACAGACAGACATAGATAGACAGACATAGATAGACAGACATAGATAGACAGACATAGATAGACAGACATAGATAGATAGCCATAGATAGACAGACATAGATAGACAGACATAGATAGACAGACATAGATAGACAGACATAGATAGACAGAGAGATAGACAGCCATAGATAGACAGACAGAAAATGCATATTACAGCGCACACATGATACATACTCCTACCAGGCTGTTTAAAAGCATCTAAACGTATATAGCAAAAAATGCAAAAATACGGGGGTTTGGTCACACTAAATGGCCATGAAGTGCTTAAGCCCACTGACTGCTGCAAAGTACCCCGTTTTACCAGTGGGTCCTACACTAACCTTAGAGTGAATGCTTCTATCTCAAACCATGGAAGCCAACGCCTCTCTTTATGGGAGACCAGAGGACCCATCCCATGGATCAGGTGGACACTGATTGGGGGTAATTAAGGAGGATGGGGTTCTCCAGCCCAAAAGGTCTGGTCGGGACCTCTCAGGATACAAAAAAAATACATATTTGGGGGGAACACCCTACCAAACGCATGGTGCTGCTTGTACAGACCAATAGACAAAAAACGCATATTACAGCGCACACATGATACATACACAGACAAAGATAGACAGACATAGATAGACAGACTTACAGATAGACAAAGATAGACAGACAGACAGACATAGATAGATAGATAAATAGATAGATAGATAGATAGATAGATAGACAGACATACAGATAGACAAAGATAGACAGACAGAGAGAGACAGACAGACAAACATAGATAGATAGATAGACAGACAGACAGACATAGATAGATAGATAGATAGATAGATAGACAGACAGACAGACATAGACAGACATAGATAGACAGACAGACAGACAGACATAGACAGACAGACAGACATAGATAGACAGACAGACATAGATAGACAGACATAGATAGACAGACAGACAGACATAGATAGACAGACATAGATAGACAGACAGACAGACATAGATAGATAGACAGGCAGACAGACATAGATAGATAGATAGACAGACAGACATAGATAGACAGACAGACAGACAGACATACATAGATAGATAGATAGATAGACAGACAGACAGACAGACAGACAGACAAAGATAGACAGACATAGATAGATAGATAAATAGATAGATAGATAGACAGACAGACAGAGAGAGACAGACAGACAAACATAGATAGACAGACAGACATAGACAGACAGACATAGATAGATAGATAGACAGACAGACAGACAGGCAGACATAGATAGATAGACAGACAGACAGACATAGACAGACATAGATAGACAGACAGACATAGACAGACAGACATAGATAGACAGACAGACAGACAGACATAGATAGAAGACAGACATAGATAGACAGACAGACATAGATAGACAGACATAGACAGACAGACAGACAGACATAGACAGACAGACAGACATAGACAGACATAGATAGACAGACAGACATAGACAGACAGACAGACAGACATAGATAGACAGACAGACATAGATAGACAGACAGACAGACAGACGTAGATAGACAGACGTAGACAGACAGACGTAGATAGGCAGACAGACAGACAGATGTGGATAGACAGACATAGATAGACAGACATAGATAGACATAGATAGATAGACAGACATAGATAGACAGACAGACAGACATAGACAGACAGACAGACAGACAGACAGACATAGACAGACATAGATAGACAGACAGACATAGATAGATAGATAGACAGACAGACATAGCTAGACAGACAGACTTTACGGCGGACTTTCCGGCAAAGTCAGGCGTTATGCTCCGGGCCACCACTGCACATGCGCCGTGATGTCAGGGGCTGCTTGCAGTGGGAATATTTCCTAAACTGTACAGGTTTAGGAGATATTAATCTTACCTACAGGTAAGCCTTATTATAAGCTTACCTGTAGGTAAAAGTAAAATTTTTGATGATACAAGCACTTTAAGGATAGAGGAGAGATGTGGGGTCTTATAGACCCCAGATGTTTCCATAAAGAGGACCTGTCATTCCTTATTTCTATCACAAGGGATGTTTACATTCCTTGTGATAGGAATAAAAGTGATGAAAGTAAAAATAAAATAAATAATAATATATTTTTTTTAAAAATTGCCCTTATCTCTCCGTGCTTGCACAGAAAAGTGAACACATACGTAGGTCGTGTACACACCACATATGTGAGGTATCACCCCAAATGTTATAGTGAGAGCAATAATTCAAGCGCTAAATCTAACCCTAAACTGGTAACCTGTACATTTTTTAAAGTGCTGCCAATGGAGATTTTTAAGTATCGTAGTTTGTCGCCATTCCACGAGCGTGTGCAATTTTAAAACGTGTTGAGTATCTATTTACTCAGCGTAACATCATCTTTTTATACCAAAAACCAGGTTATATATTGTGGTTTTTGCATCAAACGTCACTAAAGTGTAATTTTTCCAAAAAAAAAAAAAAGATTGAAATGGCCAAGCAGTGGGAAAAGCAAATAGAATTCTGGGATGTATCAGTAGAGGGATCACCAGCAGGAGGAAGGAGGTTCTGATTCCTCTATATAGATCTTTAGTGAGACCTCACTTGGAATACTGTGTCCAGTTCTGGAGGCCTCACTTACAAAAAGATATTGATATGATAGAACGAGTTCAGAGACGGGTAACAAAAATAGTGAAAGGTCTGGGGGATAAAACATATCGAGAGCGACTTCAGGAACTTAATATGTAAAACACAAACAAAAGCTCCTTCCTGCGTTCAGAGGGGAGGCCTCTCAAACCCGACAGTCTTGTCGGTTGTAAACAATTTAGCTGTGGATAATGTGCCGCCTTGCTGCCAGTGATGAATTGGGGAAGTCCAGAAACACTGTAGCAAAAACACAAAAAGACAATGGCGCACTGGCCTAGCGCATTATCCTCAGGTTTAAATTCATTAAAATAGTTGGCTCTGAAGAAGAGGTGAATACCTTGAAACGCGTTAGCCATTTTCTCTGTGTGTGAGATGTCAACTACATAGCACATGTGGTTATGGACGCGAAGGTTCTTGCAATGCATGACATGCCTGTTTTTACAGCTTGCTTGTGAGTATGTTTTTAACTGTTTTAATAAACTTAAACCTGAGGATAATGCGGTAGGCCAGTGCACCATTGTCTTTTTGTGATTTTACTTAATATGTACAGTCTGGAGGAAAGAAGGGAGAGGGGAGACATGATTAAAACCCTTAAATACATCAAGGGGTGAATAAGGTTCAGGAGGGCAGTCTTTTCAATATGAAACCAAAATCAAGAACACGGGGAGATGACCTCAAACTAACTGGAGGGAAGTTCACAACAAACCTTCGAAAGTATTATTTTACTTAAAGGGTGGTTGACGATTGGAATAAACTACCAACAGAGGTTGTGAGACAGTCAACAGTAAATGGCTTCAAACATGCTTGAGATAAATATAAATCTATAGTCAGACAATGAGGTTAATGGGAAAAAAAAACAAACAAAAAAAGACAAAAAAAAACCAAAACAAACAAACAAAATAAATAAATAAAAAGGGCAGACTCGATGGACTACTCAGTCTTTTTCTGCCGTCACTTTTCTATGTTTCTATGACCATCATTTTATTCTCTAGGGTCTCTGTTAACATAAAATATATAATGCTTGTAAAAAAAATGTCAGGAGAAGACCTGGTCTTAAAGTGGTTAAAACTTTCCTCCCATTTGCACTGGATAAAAGCCAAATGTAATATTCACTTGTCTTTGCCAATCTTCTGAGCACAATGTGTAAATGATAGGATCCTCAGCTCCGCATACCTGATATTCCTCTGCATCATCTTCCTCCATAGAATCCTGGGACTCCGATGGACTAAGACATCTCTCCGGTGTACTACTGTTACTAGGTCTACCTGGAACACACACAGTCATACATACTGGTGGGTCAATCGGCATCCGCCCAAGCTTCTCCTAAGCATGTGTGTGAGGTCACTGGATTGTAAGCTTCTGTGGGGACAAAGATGAATGGGAATGGTTCTAGGTATGCTGTACAGCAATACATAATAGGTCAGCGCTAAAAAAAAAATCCAAGAAACAAAAAGAAATATATTGTGGGGGTATATAAACTGAACTACATTTTGAACTGAACTAGCAAATGCCTGCCTGTTCTAGAACAGGCAAGGTTGGGTATATTTAAAATCATATTAAAGATCTGCTTTGGTATGTAAGATGTGCAAGAGAGCAGTGCAGAGAGTATGAAAAAGGTTAGTGTGTGCAGGAGAGGAGTGCAGAGGGTATGGTGGCAGGAAAGGAGTGTGGATGGTAAAGAGGTAGATAGTATGGACATGGTGTGGAGGGTATGGTAGCAGGGGTTGTATAGAAGAGTGTGGATGGTATGAAGGGGGATTTTATGGAGAAGGGTGTGGAGGGTATGGTAGCAAGGGTTTGTGTAGAAGTGTGTGGGTGGTATGGAGAAGGGTGTGGAGGGTATGGTGGCATATGGATAGTATGGAGGTGGGTGGTATGTACAAGGGTGTGGAGGGTATAGTGGCAGGGGTTTGTACAGAAGAAGAAGAAGGGTGTGGATGGTAAGGAGGGGGATGGTATGGAGAAGGGTGTGGGAGGGTATGGTGGTGGGCAAACATAGAGAAAGTCTAAATTCCCAACAGCTTTTTATTTCTGTGTCCCTATAGGAGATTTTCCCTCACTTCCTCTCTGAGCGACATTATCACTGGGACAGGATGCGAAGGGAACATCTGTGAGCCCTCAACCAGCACAAAAAACCTGATGCAATACCACAACAAAAAATGTTTTGGCTGAAATTAAGCTTTAGGACAACGTACATTTTTATGTTTATTACTTACCTCTGCCTATTTCTATGGGAATTTCCTCTTCTTCTATCCTCACACGTGCCCCTTTCTCGGCTTTGGCGTCTCTCTGAGACTCTCTGGTGTCTCCGGGGTCTGTGAATAAAGATGAGAGTGAAGCCCCCTGTACTGAGATGTATGAGAGACCCCAGAGAGTGTGCGTGGGGGGAGACTGGTCACGTCTCTTGGCTGGTAACACACAATGACATGATGTGAGGAGAGCCGTATCAGTGGGAGAAATAGTGTCCCATAATTGGTATCAGTGGGAGGAATAGTGCTCCATCATTGGTATCAGTGGGAGGAATAGAGCCCCATCATTGGTATCAGTGGGAGGAATAGTGTCCCATCATTGATGTCAGTGGGAGGAATAGTGTCCCATCATTGATGTCAGTGGGAGGAATAGTGCCTCATCATTGGTATCGGTGGGAGGAATAGTGCCCCATCATTGGTATCAGTGGGAAGAATAGTGCCCCATCATTGGTATCAGTGGGAGGAATAGTGCCCCATCATTGGTATCAGTGGGAAGAATAGTGCCCCATCATTGGTATCAGTGGGAGGAATAGTGCCCCATCATTAGTATCAGTGGGAGGAATAGTGCCCCATTATTGGTGTCAGTGGGAGGAATAGTGTCTTATCATTGGTATCAGTTGACGAAATGGTGCCCTTTCATTGGTATTGGTGAGAGGAATAGTCCCCATTGTTGGTATCAGTGGGGGGAATAGTGCCCCATCATTGGTGTCAGTGGGAGGAAAAGAGCCCCATCATTGGTATCAGTGGGAGGAATAGTGCCCCATCATTGGTGTTAGTGGGAGGAATAGTGCCTCATCATTGGTATCAGTAGGAGGAATAGTGCCCCATCATTGGTATCAGTAGGAGGAATAGTGCCCCATCATTGGTGTCAGTGGGAGGAATAGTGCCTCATCATTGGTGTCAGTGGGAGGAATAGTGCCCCATCATTGGTGTCAGTGGGAGGAATAGTGCCTCATCATTGGTATCAGTAGGAAGAATAGTGCCCCATCATTGGTGTCAGTGGGAGGAATAGTGCCCCATCATTGGTATCAGAGGGAGGAATAGTGCCCCATCATTGGTGTCTGTGGGAGGAATAGGGCCCCATCATTGGTGTCAGTGGGAAGAATAGTGCCCCATCATTGGTATCAGTGGGAGGAATAGTGCCCAATCATTGGTGTCTGTGGGAGGAATAGTGCCCCATAATTGGTATCAGTGGGAGGAATAGTGCCCCATCATTGGCATCAGTGGGAGGAATAGTGCCCCATCATTGGCATCAGTGGGAGGAATAGTGCCCCATCATTGGTATCAGTGGGAGGAATAGTGCCCCATCATTGGTATCAGTGGGAGGAATAGAGCCCCATCATTGGTGTCAGTGGGAGGAAAAGTGCCCCATCATTGGTGTCAGTGGGAAGAATAGTGTCCCATCATTGGTGTCAGTGGGAGGACTAGTGTGCCATCATTGGCATCAGTGGGAGGAATAGTGCCCCATCATTGGTATCAGTGGGAGGAACAGTGCCCCATTATTGGTGTCAGTGGGAAGAATAGTGCCCCATCATTGGTGTCAGTGGGAGGAATAGTGCCCCATCATTGGTATCAGAGGGAGGAATAGTGCCCCATCATTGGTGTCTGTGGGAGGAAAAGGGCCCCATCATTGGTGTCAGTGGGAAGAATAGTGCCCCATCATTGGTATCAGTGGGAGGAATAGTACCCAATCATTGGTGTCTGTGGGAGGAATAGTGCCCCATAATTGGTATCAGTGGGAGGAATAGTGCCCCATCATTGGCATCAGTGGGAGGAATAGTGCCCCATCATTGGCATCAGTGGGAGGAATAGTGCCCCATCATTGGTATCAGTGGGAGGAATAGAGCCCCATCATTGGTGTCAGTGGGAGGAATAGAGCCCCATCATTGGTGTCAGTGGGAGGAAAAGTGCCCCATCATTGGTGTCAGTGGGAAGAATAGTGTCCCATCATTGGTGTCAGTGGGAGGACTAGTGTGCCATCATTGGTATCAGTGGGGGGAACAGTGCCCCATTATTGGTGTCAGTGGGAAGAATAGTGCCCCATCATTGGTGTCAGTGGGAGGAATAGTGCCCCATCATTGGTGTCAGTGGGAGGAATAGAGCCCAATCATTGATGTCAGTGGGAGGAAAAGTGCCCCATCAGATTCCGATAAGCCCCTCTGCCCACAGACCCCGACAACCACCGCCAAGGGTTGTCCGGAAGATGCCCTTGTCCTCATCAACATGGGGACAAGGTGCTTTAGAGGGGGGGGGGGGGGGGGGGTGCCGAGCCCCTCCTGACCCAAAGCACCCATACTTCCCATGTTGAGGGAATGCGGCCTGGTATGGTCCAGGAAGGGAGGGGGTGCTCGCTCATCCCCACCCCCTTTCCTGGCCTGCCAGGCTGCGTGCTCGGATAAGGGTCTGGTATGGATTTTGGGGGGGACCCTATGCCGTTTTTTCGGCGTGGGGGTTCCCCTTAAAATCCATACCAGACCGAAGGGCCTAGTATGCTCTTGGAGGAGGACCACATGCCGTTTTTTTTTAATTTGCCATGGAGTTCCCCTTCATGATCGTTAGAGTACAAGGTACCTGGTATTGTCGGGATCAAAGGCGGATTCCTGTTCACAGAAAATCGGACCGACTTTGACCCGATGTAGGACCGTATATCGCACAGCAAGGTAGGATCAAAGTCGGACCATTTGAATGTCGGATATTGTGAACCCTGCCTAACAGTGTAAATTTGCTGTCCCCTCAAAATAACTCAACACACAGCCATTAATGTCTAAACCGCTGGCAACAAAAGGGAGTACACCCCTAAGTGAAAATGTCCAAATTGGGCCCAAAGTGTCAATAGTTTGTGCGGCCACCATTATTTTCCAGCACTGCCTTAACCCTCTTGGGCATGGAGTTCACCAGAGCTTCACAGGTTGCCACTGGAGTCCTCTTCCACTCCTCCATGATGATATCACAGAGCTGGTGGATGTTAGAGACCTTGCACTCCTCCACCTTCCGTTTGAGGATGCCCCACAGATGCTTAATAGGGTTTAGGTCTGGAGACATGCTTGGCCAGTCCGTCACCTTTACCCTCAGCTTCTTTAGCAAGGCAGTGGTCATTATGGAGGTGTGTTTGGGGTAGTTATCATGTTGGAGTAATGCCCTGCGGCCCAGTCTCCGAAGGGAGGGGATCATGTTCTGCTTCAGTATGTCACAGGACATGTTGGCATTCTTGGTTCCCTCAATGAACTGTAGCTCCCCAGTGCTAGCAGCACTCATGCAGCCCCAGACCATGACATTCCTACCACCATGCTTGACTGTAGGCAAGACACACTTGTCTTTGTACTCCTTACCCAGTTGCCTCCACACACGCTTGACATCATCTGAACCAAATAATTTTATCTTGGTCTCAGACCACAGGACATGGTTCCTGTAATCCATGTCCTTAGTCTGCTTGTCTTCAGCAAACTGTTTGCAGGCTTTCTTGTGCATCATCTTCAGAAGAGGCTTCCTTCTGGGATGACAGCCATGCAGACCAATTTGATGCAGTGTGTGGCGTATGGTCTGAGCACTGATAGACTGACCCCCCCCCCACCCCTTCAACCTCTGCAGCAATCTTACGTCTATTTCCCAAAGACAACCTATGATGCTGAGCACGTACACTCAACTTCTTTGACCAACCATGGCGAGGCCTGTTCTGAGTGGAACCTGTCTTGTTAAACCGCTTTATGGTCTTGACCACCAGGCTGCAGCTCAATTTCAGGGTCTTGGTAATCTTCTTATAGCCTAGGCCATCTTTATGTAAAGCAACAATTCTTTTTTTCTGATCCCTAGAGAGTTATTTGCCATGAGGTGCCATGTTGAACTTCCAGTGACCAGTATGAGAGAGTGAGAGCGATAACACCAAATTTAACACACCTGCTCCTCATTCACAACTGAAACCTTGTAAAACGAACAAGTCACATGACACCAGGGATGGAAAATGGCTAATTGGACCGAATTTGGACATATTCACTTAGGGGTGTACTCAATTTTGTTGCCAGTGGTTTAGACATTAATGGCTTTGTGTTATTTTGAGGGGACAGCAAATTTACACTGTTATACAAGCTGTTCACTCACTACTTTACATTGTAGCAAAGTATCATTTCTTCAGTGTTGTCTCATGAAAATATATAATAAAATATTTACAAAAATGTGAAGGGTGTACTCACTTTTATGAGATACTGTATATATATATATATATATATATATATATATATATATATATATATATATATATTTTTATAATTATTATTTTATATTATTCTCTGCGAGAAGAAAGAGATGCTAATTATCTCTCTCCTCCATTCACAGAAAAAGAGGACACGGGGGCAGGTTTCAGTTACTGATCACTATGATAGCCAATCAGAGGCTATCAAAGTGATCAGGTGACCCAGAATCAGGAGTTCCGGGTCTCAATTGGTAGTTCGCTCTCCCAGCACAAAGGGAGATATACAAATGTGCGGCCCCATGGAAAAAAAACCCAGTCCAGTGGGGCCGCATATTTTTGTGCACGGTCAGCGTGAAGGGGGTTAATAAAAAAAATGACTTTAGTAACACTTTAAAAAGCAATTTAAGATTACTTGTCCGTCGATGTGGTGACTGCATTCGTTTTCTTTTTTTAGGCTTTTTTCCTGATGATCCTGCCAGGAACACACTAGGATGACAATGCTTACTCGCTGTACTTTACCTACTGAGGAGCAGATTTGTTGGACAAGAAGTGTGTCAGTACTACAGAACACCTCCCCTCCTCATCTCCATAACAATTGGGGTGGGGGGGGGGATTCTGTAGTCCACAGAGATAACTAGACAGGTCTGATAACATTGCTTGAGATAACATTTCAGAATGCACAGGAAGTTAGGAGCTCACAAAAAGTTTGGAGGGATCGACAGGTATTTTATGCACTTATTAAATAGAAATAACAATATAGTACTAAAGCCTTGCTTAAATGTTAGGCATAGGTCGGATTTTAACAACTTTTGGAAAAAAATAGTGTCTAGACCTGTTCTTGGTGATGGCCGTACCAAGGGCTACCAGTGACCAAAAACAAATATATATATCGAAGTGACTGTTGTAGCGACTGAACAAGGAGAATCTGGGACTTTTTTCTGGATTTAATGTTTATTACTCACCTGTGCTGATCTCTGGAGGGATCTCTTCCTCTTTAATCCTCACATGCCCTTCTTCCTCCTCAGCTTTGACATCACTCTGAGTGTTTCTGGTGTCTCCGGGGTCTGTGAATAAAGATGAGAGTGAAGCCCCCTGTATTGAGCTGTATGAGAGACCCCAGAGAGTGTGTGGGGGGAGACTGGTCATGTCTCTTGGCTGGTAACACACAATGACATGATGTGAGGGGGAGGGCCTTAAAAAGGCTCTGCCTGACACAAGATGGCTGCCAGAGTCACATAGGGCGGTAGCATCCAATTGCGTATTTCCCCAGTGACCCAGGAAACCATAGAGGAACTCTGTTCCGCTTGACTTTATTTCCAACAACAGTGCCACTGTGGAAGAGCACCATGGTAGTGATTAGGTGTCCCAGAAGCTACACATCAAGTCAAAACCTGAATGTGAATGGCAGTCTCAGCCTGCACCCCCGCCAGGCCATCCCCAAACACATTTTACTCCGTCCACCAGAGCTTACTCATGGGGAGTAAGCTCCGGTGGGTAGAGTGAACCACACTGAGGGGCGTGGTCTAGCGGGGTCCAGGCTGAGACTGCCATGCATGATCATACAGCAGGTTTTGACTTGATGTGTGGCTCCCGGGACACCTAGTCACTCTCTACCATTGCCAGGACCATAGACAAGCTCCCTTCCCAGCCAGCACTCACAGTGGTGGGTACAGGACTTCATTCCCATACATACAGCCTGATGCGGAAGAGCGCCACCTGCAGTGCAGAAAGTAGACTGCGCCTGCCTACAGACCGAACAAGGAAAATCTGGGACCTTTCTCTGGATTTAGTGTTTATTGCTCACCTGTGCTGATCTCTGGAAGAACTTCCTCCTCCTTACATGGATCATCACCCATCACATACAGCTCTTCTTCTTCAGATTTCACAACAATGACACCTTCATCCTGGATAAAACAGAACAGCGTATCACTTTACCACTGTCTGATTCATAATGAAATGGTAGAATAACAATTTTGGTTTAGACCCTCAGTCCAATGTACCTGATCCTCCTGAGGGATCTCCTCTTCTTCCTGTGTGGAGTCCTGGGAATTAGGAGGACTGGGACATCTCTCTGGTGGGCTCCCATTACTGGATCCATCTGTAGGAAACACACACACTGACTGAATACATTGTTTCTATGTCTTTATATCAGAGGATGTGTGTGTCTAAGGGCCGGATCACACAGAAGCGTCACGACTTGCTGGGCGAATCGAGTCACCCTGCTCGAAGTGACCTCAGCGCGGCTTGCAGGAGACCTTCTATCATAGAAGTCAATGCAAGTCGCGCTGAGTTCGCCCCGAAAATAGTGCAGGAACTTTTTTTCTAAGCGGAGCGAAGCGACTTGCTCCTATTAGAACAGTTATATTGCATTGCATTGAGGCGACTTGTCAGGCGACTCAAGTCGCCTGACAAGTCGCCTAAGTGTGAACTGGCCCTAAGGTGATCCTCAATACTCTTCTCTCCTTTACAAGAAATGAAAGTCTCCTCTTACCCGGTGATGTGAGGGGCAGCCGCTTCTACATCATGACGTTCCTTCTACAGATCCTTGTGTCCTTCTATATACTCCTCCATGGAGAAATAGACAGTGACATCCTGACACCTTATAGGAACCTGACATACTATCTCCATACATCAGAGGATGTGTGCATCTAGGTGGGTCCTTAATACAAGAAATTAACCATTTCAGCCCCGGAAGGATTTCCCAGGTTAGGACCAGAGCACGTTTTGCGATTCGGCACTGCACCGCTTTAACTGACAATTGCGCGGTCGTGCGACGTTGTACCCAAACAAAATTTGCGTTCTTTTTTTCCCACAAATAGAGCTTTCTTTTGGTGGTATTTGATCACCTCTGCGTCATTTCTGATGACCGCTATAAACAAAAGAAGAGCGACAATTTTGCAAAAAAAAAAACAGTTTCTTACTTTTTGCTAAAATACATATATAAAAAAATATATAAAAAAACATTTTTTTCATCGGTTTTGGGCGATTTATATTCGTCCTCATAGTTTTGGTAAAAAAAAAAAAAAAAAAAATCGCAATCGGCATTTATTGATTGGTTTGCACAAAAGTGGCCGCGTTTACGGATGATGAGAATTCATTTCTGGGGTTTTATTTTTTATTTTACTAGTAATGGTGGCGATCTGCGATTTTTAGCGGTACTGCGATATTGGGGCGGACATGTCGGACCATTTTGACACTTTTTTGGGACCAATGACATTTATACAGCGATCAGAAATGTAAATGTTCACTGATTACTGTATAAATGTCACTGGCATTGAAGGGGTTAACCTGCAGGGTGTAGTGAAGGGGTTAACTGTATTCCCTAGGCGTGTTCTAACTGTGGGGGGGCTGGACTGTTATGGGCATAAGAGATCTAACTGATCCCTGTGACAGAGATCAGTAGATCTCCTATGCCCCCACTAACAGAGTGGGGAACCACCGTGTTTACATCGGTGGTTCCCCATTCTTTGGCTGTGGCCGCTCATCGAGGCTCGCCGGCGGACATCGGGTCTGCCCGAGACACGGGCACAGTCCTCAGGAGTACGGCGGCGCGCGAGACTCCCCTAGCGGCCACCCGCAGATCTCTGCTTTTTTACGGCGATTCGCTGGACACGTCCACGCTGCCACCGTGAATATATGGTAGGCAGTGTGGAAGTGGTTAAATTTTCCTCTTACCCAATGATGTGAGGGGTGACCAGTTCATCATGATGTCCTTCTACAGATCCTTGTGTCCTTCTATATACTCCCACTCCTCCATGGAGAAATAGACAGTGACGTCCTGACACCTTATAGGAACCTGACATAGTATCTCCATACATCAGAGGCATGGGCGTCCGCAGAAATTTTTTTAGGGGGGGGCATCATTTTAAGGTCACCCATGCTATGCCGCTTTTTGATATCACATTATCGCGGTCAGAGACTGCAGACATAGTACAGGAGATGGTCAGAGACTGCAGACATAGTACAGGAGATGGTCTGAGACTGTGGACATGGCACACGAGACGATCAGAGACTTCATACATAGTCCAAGAGGATAAGGACCTAGTGGGCAACCCCCGGTCCGATCCCTGATTCCAGGGGGGGGGGGGAAATTGCCCCCCCTTGCCCCTACCTGCGGACACCCATGATCAGAGGATGTGTGTATTTAGGTGGATCCTCAATACAAGAAATTAAAGTTTCCTCTTACCCGGTGATGTGAGGGGCAACCGGTTCTCCATCATGACGTCCTTCTACAGATCCTTGTATCTTTGTAAATATTCCCACTTTTTTACGTCTATATCTGTACAATAGAGGCTTGTTAAAAAAAAAAATAACAACAAAATACCACAGTAAATATTTAAGTTGGTAAAAAAAAAAAAAAAAAGATATATATTTATTAGGGATAAGCTCAAGTGTGTTCAGATGCTCCTCCGAACCAAGGTGGTCAATCATGTCTGCCAGGAATCTGTCACATGTACTGAGCCAATCAACTGCAATGGGAGCAATCCCTAGCCTGCAACCGCGCATAAACAAGGGGTGTGTAGATTCGTCATTTTAATAAATTCGTGCAGCTGCGGGAAGTGCATTGGCCAGTTACAGGTGACGGCTTCCTTGCGGACGCGGCCACGGCCACCTGGGTTTGGAGGAGCATCTGAACATAGCCATTGTCTGTGTAAGCGGAGGAAAGGAGAACGGTGAAGATTTCCAGGCACTTCTACAGCACTAAGATATTGTTTGTGGCTTTCTGGAGAATTCATCCCCAGCAAAACTCCCCATCCAATATTCTACACATCAGAGGACAGCAGGAAAATGGGGGATTTGTGGATATTACATGATCCCCCCATCCAGTCCACAAACAGTGCTGGGACCCCCTTCTCTCATAATAATAAGATAGTATTACCTCCTCCTCACTGGACTCACTCTCTCCAGATTCACTCCCACCAGGAGGATTCTTACACTGCTGGAGCTCCTCCCTGTACTCTTCTGTGGGCTACAACAAAATGGCCGCCAACAATTTCCTGCCCTGGGTAAAAAAAAGTATAATTTTGTTTTGATCTATAATTTTATATCTTTAGTATCACTTTTATCTTTAAAGAAAATATTTAAATGCTAGTACGAAGAAAAATGAATGTAAAAAAAGCAATTAAAGCTAACTGCCTGGACTACAAGAAAATGGCCACCAGATGCTGCACTGAAGACAATAATAAGAATAGAATATTCAACAATGCTTTACTTTTTACATAATGTGGGGCTAATTACTACAGTTTATTATTGGGGGGATTATCTCTCCTTTTTTTTTTTTCTCTTTATTTCTTTTTGCTTTTTACAGGGACTACAAGAAAATGGCTGCTGTTTTGTTTATTTTTTAAGGCATATCGTGGGTTTAAATAGAACCTGTCTTCAATTACACATTCATTGCACCTAGGAAATAAACGTTTTTGGTGATGTAAATTACTGATATTCCAGTAAATAGCTAGCTCCATAGTGTACTGCTATCCCGAAATATCCTTCTTTCCACTGGACGGTTCCTCTTTATTTTGTAAGAAGTCCCACTTTCCCTGAGCCTGTGCAATGTATGTAATAATGTGAAAATTCTATCAGAGACACTAAAGCCAAGTTTACATGTGTAAGAGTCTGGGGTGGATAACGTACATAGTGCAGGGGTCTGGGGTGAGTAATGTACGCAGTGCAGGGGTCTGGGGTGAGTAATGTACACAGTGCAGGGATCTGGGGTGAGTAATGTACACAGTGCAGGGGTCTGGGGTGAGTAATGTACACAGTGCAGGGGTCTGGGGTGAGTAATGTACACAGTGCAGGGGTCTGGGGTGGGTAATGTACACAGTGCAGGGGTCTGGGGTGGTTAATGTACACAGTGCAGGGGTCTGGGGTGAGTAATGTACACAGTGCAGGGTCTGGGGTGAGTAATGTACACAGTGCAGGGGTCTGGGGTGGTTAATGTACACAGTGCAGGGTCTGGGGTGGGTTATGTACATAGTGAAGAGGTCTGGTGTGGGTATCATACATAGTGCAGGGGTTTGGGGGGGTGGGTAACATGCATAGTGCAGGGGTCTGGGGTGGGTACCATGAATAGTGTAGGGGTCTGGGGTGGGTACCATGCATAGTGTAGGGGTCTGGGGTGGGTAACATGCATAGTGCAGGGTTCTGGGGTGGGTAACGTACATAGTGCAGGGGTCTGGGGTGGGTAACGTACATAGTGTAGGGGTCTGGGGTGGGTAACATGCATAGTGCAGGGTTCTGGGGTGGGTAACATATATAGTGCAGGAGTCTAGGGTGGGTAATGCATATAGTGCAGGGGTCTGGGGTGGGTAACGTACATAGTGCAGTGCAGTGCAGAAAAACACTTTTTGATAAGTAGTGCATTTTATATACAACTATATAGATCAGACCAAAATGAGGGACAAATGAGGAGGAAAGAGGGATCTTGTTCCAAATCAGGGACAGTTGGGAGCTATGGGGGTGGGTAACATACATTGTGCAGGGTTCTGTGGTGGGTTATGTACATAGTGCAGGGGTCTGGGGTGGGTAACATACATACTGCAGGGTCTGGGTGGGTAATGTACATAGTGCAGGGATCTGGGGTGGGTAATGTACATATTAGTGCAGGGTCTGGGGTGGGTAATGTACACAGTGCAGGGGTCTGGGGTGAGTAATGTACACAGTGCAGGGGTCTGGGGTGGGTAATGTACATAGTGCAGGGATCTGGGGTGGGCAATGTACATACTAGTGCAGGGTCTGGGGTGGGTAATGCACACAGTGCAGGGGTCTGGGGTGAGTAACATACATACTGCAGGGTCTGGAGTGCGTAATGTACATAGTGCAGGAATGTGGGGTGGGTAATGTACATACTAGTGCAGGGTCTGGGGTGGGTAATGTACATAGTGCAGGAGTCTGGGGTGGGTAACGTACATAGTGCAGGGGTCTGGGATGGGTAATGTACATACTAGTGTAGGGTCTGGGGTGGGTAATGTACACAGTGCAGGGTCTGGGGTGGGTAATGTACACAGTGCAGGTTCTGGAGTGGGTAATGTACACAGTGCAGGGGTCTGGGGTGGGCTATGTACATAGTCCAGGAGTCTGGGGTGGGTACTGTACAGGAGTCAGGTGTTAGAAAACGTACATAGTTTAGGGGTCAGGTATAATGTACAGGGGGCAAGTGCGTAATGTACAGGGGTCAGGTGTGTAATGTATAGGGGGCAGATGTTAGAGAACATACATAGTGCAGGGGTCAGGTGTGTAATGTATAGGAGGCAGATGTTAGAGAACACACATAATCCAGTGGCCAGGTGTGTAATGTACAGGGGTAAGATGTTAGAGAACACACATAGTGCAGGGGTCAGGTGTGTAATGTACAGGGGGCAGGTGTGTAATGTACAAGGGGTCTGAGGTGGGTAATGTACATACTAGTGCAGGGTCTGGGGTGGGTAATGTACACAGTGCAGGGGTCTGGGGTGGGCAATGTACATCGTTCAGGAGTCTGGGGTGGGTAATGTACAGGAGTCAGGTGTTAGATAACATACATAGTGCAGGGGTCAGGTATGTAATGTACAAGGGACAGGTGTGTAATGTATAGGGGCGGGTGTGTAATATATAGGGGTCAGGTGTGTAATGTACAGGGGGCAGATGTTAGAGAACACACATAGTGCAGGGGTCAGGTGTTAGCTAACATACATAGTGCCGGGGTCAGGAATGTAATGTACAGGGGTCAGGTGTGTAATGTATAGGGGGCAGATATTAGAGAACATACATAGTGCAGGGGTCAGGTGTGTAATGTATGGGGGCAGATGTTAGAGAACACACATAGTGCAGGGGTTAGGTGTGTAATGTACAGGGGTCAGGTGTGTAATGTACAGGGGGCAGGGGTGCAATGTACAGGGGGCAGGGGTGCAATGTGCAGTGGGCAGGTGTGTAATGTACAGGGGGCAGGTGTTAGATAACATACATAGTAGTCCAGGGGTCAGGTGTGTAATGTACAGGGGGCAGGTGTGTAATATACAGGGGGCAGATGTTAGACAACACACACAGTGCAGGGGTCAGGTGTGTAATGTACAGGGGCCAGGTGTGTAATGTACAGGGGTTAGGTGTGTAATGTACAGGGGTCAGGTGTGTAATGTATAGGGGGCAGATATTAGAGAACATACATAGTGCAGGGGTCAGGTGTGTAATGTATGGGGGCAGATGTTAGAGAACATACATACTGCAGGGGTCAGGTGTGTAATGTACAGGGGTCAGGTGTTTAATGTACAGGGGTCAGATGTGTAATGTATAGGGGGCAGGTGTGTAATGTACAGGGGGCAGGTGTTAGATAACATACATAGTCCAGGGGTTAGGTGTGTAATGTACAGGGTGCAGGTGTGTAATGTACAGGGTTCAGGTGTGTAATGTATAGGGGCAGATGTTGAGAACACACATAGTGCAGGGGTCAGATGTGTGATGTACAGCGGTCAGGTGTGTAATGTATAGGGGGCAGATGTTCGAGAACACACATAGTGCAGGGGTCAGGTGTGTAATGTACAGGGGGCAGGGGTGTAATGTACAGGGGTCAGGTTTGTAATGTATAGGGGTCAGGTGTGTAATGTATAGAGGGCAGATGTTAGCGAACACACATAGTGCAGGGGTCAGGTGTGTAATGTACCCCCTGTATGCATATAACATGCATGCTGCATGCATGGGTGTAATGTATAGGGGTCACACACACACATAGTGCAGGGGTCAGGTGTGTAATGTACAGGGGTCCGGTGTGTATTGTACAGGGGTCAGGTGTGTAATGTACAGGGGTCAGGTGTGTAATGTACAGGGGTCAGGTGTGTAATTTACAGGAGTCAGGTGTGTAATGTATAGAGGGCAGATGTTAGAGAACACACATTGTACAGGGGTCAGGTGTGTAATGTACAGGGGTCAGGTGTGTAATGTACAGGGGTCAGGTGTGTAATGTACAGGGGTCAGGTGTGTAATGTACAGGGGTCAGGTGTGTAATGTACAGGAGTCAGGTGTGTAATGTATAGAGGGCAGATGTTAGAGAACACACATAGTGCAGGGGTCAGGTGTGTAATGTACCCCCTATATGCATATAACATACATGCTGCATGCATGGGTGTAATCTATAGGGGTCAGGTTTGTAATGTATAGGGGTCAGGTGTGTAATGTATAGAGGGCAGATGTTAGAGAACACACATAGTGCAGGGGTCAGGTGTGTAATGTACAGGGGTCAGGTTTGTAATGTACTGGGGTCAGGTGTGTAATGTACAGGGCCAGGTGTTTAATGTACAGGGGGCATACATGTTAGATAACATACATAGTCCAGGGGTTAGGTGTGTAATGTACAAGGGTTAGGTGTGTAATGTACAGGGGATCAGGTGTGTAATGTATAGGGGGCAGATGTTAGAGAACACACATAGTGCAGAGGTCAGGTGTGTAATGTACAGGGGACAGGTGTGTTAGATAACATGCGTAGTGCAGGTGTCAGGTGTGTAATGTACAGAAGGCAGGGTCGGGTGCACTTAACATACATAGTCTAGAAGTCAGCATTATATACAGTCCAGCACACAGCACCCCCTGTGATTCTTTTCATCCCCACCCCTCTATACATATCACATATCAAGTACCACCTATGAACATACATACACATTGCATATAACTTACATGCTGCATACATACACATTGCATATAACATACAGTACACCTAACATACATACAAAATCACATAGCGCTCTGGTGGCATCCAAGGGATCCTTGTGCCCCCGCTCCTGCCGGTGGGGTTTATTTCCACCGCGGGGCAGCTCACCTGATCCATAGACACATCTGTAGCCCAATTTCACCCCCATAGTGCAGGGCGTAATGTACAGGGGGTAAGGTGTGTAATGTATAGGGGGCAGGTGTGTAATGTATAGGGGGGAGATGTTAGAGAACATACATAGTGCAGGGGTCAGGTGTGTAATGTATAGGGGGCAGATGTTAGAGAACACACATAGTGCAAGGGTCAGGTGTGTAATGTACAGGGGTCAGGTGTGTAATGTACAGGGAGCAGGTGTTAGCTAACATACATAGTTTAGGAGTCAGATGTGTAATGTACAGGGTGCAGGTGTGTAATGTATAAGGGGCAGGTGTGTAATGTACAGGGTGCAGGGGTGTAATGTACAGGGGGCAGGTGTTAGCTAACATACATAGTCCAGGGGTTAGGTGTGTAATGTACAAGAGTTAGGTGTGTAATGTACTGGGGTCAGGTGTGCAATGTACAGGGGCCAGGTGTTTAATGTAAAGGGGGCATGTGTGTTAGATAACATACATAGTCCAGGGGTTAGGTGTGTAATGTACAGGGGGTCAGGTGTGTAATGTATAGGGGGCAGATGTTAGAGAACACACATAGTGCAGGGGTCAGATGTGTAATGTACAGGGGACAGGTGTGTTAGATAACATTTGTAGTGCAGGTGTCAGGTGTGTAATGTACAGAAGGCAGGGGTCGGTGAACAGAACATACATAGTCTAGAAGTCAGCATTATATACAGTCCAGCACACAGCACCGCCTGTGATTCTTTTCATCCCCACCCCTCTATACATATCACATATCAAGTACCACCTGATATGTACATACATACACACTGGATATAACATACATGCATACATACACATTGCATATAACTTACATGCTGCATACATACACATTGCATATAACTTACATGCTGCATACATACACATTGCATATAACTTACATGCTGCATACATACACATTGCATATAACATACAGTACACCTAACATACATACAAAATCACAAAGCGCTCTGGTGGCATCCAAGGGATCCTTGTGCCCCCGCTCCTGCCGGTGGTGTTTGTTTCCACCGTGGGGCAGCTCACCTGATCCATAGACCATAGGTGTTAGCTAACTTACATAGTTTAGGAGTCAGGTGTGTAATGTACAGGGTGCAGGTGTGTAATGTATAAGGGGCAGGTGTGTAATGTATAGGGGTCAGGTGTGTAATGTACAGGGGTCAGGTGTGTAATGTACAGGAGGCAGCTGTTAGATAACATACATAGTCCATGGGTTAGGTGTGTAATGTACAGGGGGCAGGTGTTAGCTAACATACATAGTGCAGGGGTCAGGTGTGTAATGTACGGGGGTCAGGTGTGTAATGTACAGGGGTCAGGTGTGTAATGTATAGGGGGCAGATGTTAGATTACATACATCTTCCAGGGTTTAGGTGTGTAATGTACAGGGGGCAGGTGTGTAATGTATAGGGGGCAGATGTTAGAGAACACACATAGTGCAGGGAGTCAGGTGTGTAATGTACAGGGGGCAGGTGTGTTAGATAGCATACGTAGTGCAGGTGTCAGGTGTGTAATGTACAGAAGGCAGGGGTTGGGTGCACATAACATACATAGTCTAGAATTCAGCATTATATACAGTCCAGCACACAGCACCACCTGTGATTCCTTTCACCCCCACCCCTCTATACATATCACATATCAAGTACCACCTAATAACATACATACACACTGCATATAACATACTGTACATGCTGCATACGTACACATTGCATATAACTTACATGCTGCATACATACACATTGCATATAACTTACATGCTGCATACATACACATTGCATATACCTTACATGCTGCATACATACACACTGGATATAACATACTGTACATGCTGCATACGTACACATTGCATATAACTTACATGCTGCATACATACACATTGCATATAACTTACATGCTGCATACATACACATTGCATATAACTTACATGCTGCATACATACACATTGCATATAACTTACATGCTGCATACGTACACATTGCATATAACATACAGTACACGCAACATACATACAAAATCACATACCGCTCTGGTGGTATCCAAGAGTTCCTTGTGCCCCCGCTCCTGCCGGCGGTGTTTATTTCCACCGTGGGGCAGCTCACCCAATCCATAGACACAGCTGTAGCCCAATTTCACCCCCCAGCTCCTCCATTAGCTGCTGCCAGCATATACCAATAGGGCACAGCATCTGTGACCCAGAAATATAGCATGAAGCACGCTACACTTTGTTTATATCTCCGTATGTGAATGGAGCCTAAAGAAGATAGGTTGAAATTGTAATTTTTTTTTCTTCTAACAAAGAAGGTATGATGGTGACTACAGTTTAAAAAATGTAACTGGAGTTCTACTTGAATGTTTGAACCACAGACACGCTGGTCGATATCTCTGGAATAAACTTTATTTCATATCAGTTGGGTGCCATACATCACAAAACATGCCAAGTGCTCTTGGGATATTTAAAGAATTTATTTAGAAAAACAGGTAGGTGCACAGGTACATTTGTGACCTTTAAGGACCAGTTCATACCAGGATCGCGCAGGAATGCATGCCGCATTCCTGTTCAACACCCACACGTTCGATTTTGCAGCCCATTCATTTCAGAGGGCTGCAAATCAAACTGAAATGTGAAATGCACTACCTTTAAAAAATGTGCTGCGTCAAATCTCATACCACTGCGGTACCGTGCGATTTTGTGCCCACAAACACACTATGTTTGCGATCTGCATTTGGGGTGTCATTAAATTACACTGGCACCCCCCATGGAGATCGCAAGGGCAGCATGTACAAAGGTGGTGCAGGAAATGCGCTTTTCACACACAGCATTTTGGTGTGAACCGCCTTAGGTTTTTAGAATTTAAAAAAAAATAGCAACACAGGTAAGAAAATGGCTGCATAGATATGCAGCCTGCACCCAATTCATGGCTACATACAACACATTTTCCAAAGTTCGTTATTTGATCCTCAACATGTAGGACCTTTTCCCTGCGAGGTCCAGGAGATCCATGATGTTTGTTCGATCCACTATGATCACAAGGAAAAAATGCCAATCTTTATAATATACCTGGAGTCAATAAAGTAGAACTAAAGCCAAACCTTTTTTAAAAAAAATTGATAGAGTAAGGAAAAGCCACCTTGGTCCCATTGGGGAGATTTTCCTTCACTTCCTGTGCCATAGCTAAAACAGGACGTGAGGAAATCCCTCCGAAGTGAGGAAATCCTTGATTGTCACCAGAATTGGTTTCCTCTTTGGAACATTTCCCCTCTATTCCTGTTCTGGTGACAAACCAAAATTTGGGATTTCCTTTTACTTCCTACTTTTACTTTAGTAGTGTTCCCCAGATTCATAGGAACCAAACTCGGGAAATAGGGAATGGAATGTAGAAAGCTTCCTACAGGGTCACTGGGAGTTTACTTCCTTTAAAGTATAACTAAAGGAAAAACTTTTTTAAAGTTTTGGATAGAGTGCAGAGGGATTAAAACACCTGTGAGGTTTTTATTGCTGTCTGCCCCCCATTAGAGAGATCCCCCCTCTCTGTTTGTCCTGTTTACCATGATCATTGAGAGTTGAGATCATGATCTCAATGATCATGGTAAACAGGACAAACAGAGAGGGGGAATCTCTTTAATGGGGGGCAGACAGCAATAAAAACCTCACAGGTGTTGTAATCCCTCTCCACTCTATCCAAAACTTAAAAAAAGTTTTCCTTTATTTATACTTTAAAGGAAGTACACTCCCAGTGACCCTGTAAGAAACTTTTTACATTTCATTCCCTTTTTCCAGAGTTTGGTTCCTATGAATCTGGGGAACACCACCAAACTGCCAGCAAAACGATCCTCTGTTGCTGACTGGCTTTCTGTGAGCTCAGCTCTTTCTGCTCAGTTGCATGCAGCTGATGTATTTATGTATAAAATGGCAGTCAAGGTGTAACGGGGATCACAATCTCAGCAAGAGCTTGCTATTACGTTCCTAAAAGACAAATGTGTTTATTGACCCACATGGCAGCCCTGAGTCAGAAGAATGTCTAATTTTTGTCTGATTTAGCAGTGGATTTAAAAATGTAAAAGACCAGCCCACTCAAGTGTGATATTTCAGCACTGAGTTGGACCAGTCCTGTCTAGACTTTGTGGGGAAAGTCCTCTGACAAGGTTACCCAGTCAGAGTAGCAAGCCTCTCCTCCAAATGCAGCAATTATAAAGCCCATACCCAACAGAAAAAGCCTTGCGAAAGCTGAAAGTTGACCTGGGTTCTTGACCTATTCCACATAAAAGAGCATGACCTGCAGCTCCATTGTGGGAAGAAAGGCACAGTCTTGCATATTCTACATACTTGAAGAGTCAGGAATTTCCCTTTACTTTGTCTGATAATTGCAGTAGCCAGGGCATGGGGAAAGCAACAGGTTCTCTTTAAAGCATTAGTGAAGTTTCAACAAAAAAAGTACCCCCCCCCCCCTGCAAGTTAATGGCATAGTGTACTAGTATGCACCACATACAAGACTCACCTATGAAACGGATCCCTCCAGCGTACCAGGGCTTCCACCTTCACCCGGTCTTCCTTCTGGGTTTGCGGGCTCCGGCAGTTTGAATGGTTTGAGCCAAGATTAGGTCACTCTCACAATGACGTCACTTCCACGTGACATCACCAGCTGCAGACCTTGTGAATATCTCCTAAACCAGCGGTGCTCAACCTTTTGAAGAGTGAGGACCAGTTAAGTGATTTGGTAACTAGTTGAGGGGCCACAATGAAATGGTTAAAAATGTAGAATTTTTTTATTTTGAGTAGCATAATGAACGTTCTCCTCCTGCAGCCGCTAGTTGCGGGAGGGGGAGGAGAAGCTGGCTTTTAGCGGTTGTAGAAGGAAAATGGAAAGGTTTTGTTTATGTATATGCCACCCCCATAGCTCTCCAAGTGTATAACAGAATGTGATAGGGAGGCCGCACGGGGTCACCATTGCGACCCCTGATGCTACACCAGTGGTTTGGGGTATGTATTAAAAACATATCTCTACTATTGGGTTTTACTGCCCCTAAATTACACATGTAAGCAAGCCCTTACTATCCTGAGCCCCTAATAAGCTGCTTTCATGTGGTTTGCTTGCACCACGGATGCAGCGCAGGGCACCTTAAGCTTTCCTGCCAGTTAGCTGCACCTTGCCATAGGCGTCTATAATATTTTTGTGGGTTTTCCTGCATTCAGAAGTTTTTTTGGACTTTCAGAAAGAGCACTAAACCTGCAGGATAAATAGAAGTGTGTGTGCTTCCCTGGTTTGAGGTCGAAAGCCACATCAAATGGCTCTGAGGGCCATAGGTTGAGCACCCCTGTCCTAAAAGGTGCACGTTTAGCAGATATTCATTGTACCTAAAGGTAAGCTTTATTATAAGCTAACCTGTAGGTACAAGTGACCAAGCAGAGTTTACTACCACTTTAATGCCCACCCAGCCAGGATCTCATACCCCCTTTCCTTTACTCCCTCCGCTAAGCCACCTGGAATGGTAAAGGAAGGTCTAGTTGGGCAAAGCAAGAGGGTACTTCAATAGTGGCATCCCCAGTCTTTTTGTGCTCCCACACTTTTCAGTTGTGATGAATCATGAAAGGAACCCCAATGCAAATTCTGAGCTTACACAGGGCTAAAGACTTTTCTCCTGCCCCCATGAGACAGCTCTAGGCCAATCACAGTGTACCAGTGTTGTCACATAAGAAGGGGATTGAGTCACATGGACTATTATACCTGGAAGTACTGTGTATTTTCTTTGGCAGATGAATAGATTGGCAGGGAAGAGAAATAAATCCGTGTGCTGCTGGGGAAAGTGGCATTAAAGGGACTTTGTTGCCAGTTTAAAAAATATTTAAAAAGTGAGGCTTCACTGCAAAAGTATTAGTACTTACCCTCCCCACCACCCACTGTGCTGATCTCCACTGTGTTCAACAGCTACTCTGGCTGAAAAATCTTCCGTACCTGACACTTCCTCTGCAAGGTCCCTATGTTACGTCACAACGCAGTACAGACGCTGGGATCAGGAGATAGAATTACAGCACCCACCAGGGGACCAGGAATCGGATCCACCCTGAAGTGTGTCTGATGCAGAAGCCAGTGTAGCGTTTGAGGAGAGCAGAGATCTTGAACATGGGTGGCAGGAGGCTTAAACTTTAGCCTTGCTAGCAGCTACAGTGCAGGACCCTTGCTCTCTATGTGAAAGCAGTGGTCTCTCTACAGAGGACCAACATGCCCTCTGTGCTGTCAGGGCCAGAGTTCTATGGTCTGCAGGGAACTTTGCTAATTGCAGAGCTATAGGTCTTTTGTTTGATGTGTCAGACCTCTGCAGAGAGACGTCTGCTTCTCCACAGAAAGCAAGGATCCTTTTCTGCAGCTGCTGGCAGGATGACGGATTTTTCTACTTAGGCTGTGGCTGCTTTAGAAAAAAAAAAAAAAGAGTAGACTGAACATCTTTTGGCACTTGAAATGTATTTAAGCGGATTTAAGCCAAGGGTTTATTTTGAGTTTTCTTTTTATTCTGATTGCACATCTAAGTACACCTAAGCTTGCTCGGGTGCCGCATCCTCCCACAGGAAGCGCTCATCACTTGTATTTACAGTTATTCTTTGCAGTTGGGGTAAGGAAGGGGAATTGACTGGATCCTGGGTGTGAACTCGTTTAGTATGCTTAACCAAATCTGATTTATCGGTAAAAGCCTTCCCGCAATAGTAACAGGAATAGGGCCGATCACCAGTGTGAATCCTGTGATGTATGGTGAGGTAGGACCGATCGGTAAAACACTTCCCACATTCCAAACAGGCATATGGCTTCTCCCCAGTGTGAACTCTTTCATGTCTGAGGAGAGACGACTTGCGGGAAAAACATTCGCCACACGCAGAACAGGAAAAGGGCTTTACCCCCGAGTGAGTCTTCTGATGCGTGATAAGGTGGCCAATCTGGGTAAAACATTTGCCGCATTCAGAGCACGAATAGGGCTTCTCGGCCGTGTGAGTCCTCTCGTGGTTGGTAAGGTTCGACCTGTCGGCAAAGCACTTCCCGCACATGGTGCAGGAAAACGGCTTCTCACCCGTGTGAATTCTCTGGTGTCTAATAAGTTGGTACTTCCAAGAAAAACATTTCCCGCACACCAAACATGCGTACGGTTTCTCCCCCGTGTGAGAACTTTGATGCGAAATTAGGGTGTCCTTACGGGAAAAACACTCTCCACACTCGGAACAGGAAAAAGGCTTCTCAGACGTGTGGCTTCTCTCATGGGTGATTAAAGATGACCTTTCGGTAAAACACTTCCCGCACTCCAGGCAAGAGTATGGCTTCTCGCCAGTGTGAACTTTTCCGTGCCGAAGGACGAACGATTTCTGGGAAAAACTTTTACTGCAAATGGCACACGAGTATGGCTTCTCCCCCGAATGAGTTCTCTGGTGCCTTACAAGATCTGACCGCTGTGTAAAACATTTCCCGCACTCTGAACAAGAAAACGGCTTATCGCCGCTGTGCCTTGTTTGATGTCTCCGAAGGAAAGATTTTTGAGCAAAACACTTTCCGCACTCAAGACATGAATATTGCTTTTCCACCGGGTGCGTCCTTTGGTGCGAAATGAGCTCTACTTGCTCAGCATAGCATTCACCACACTCAGGACACTGGAAGCTTTCACCCTCTTTATGGGCTGTAGGATGGGCAATGGGGGGTGAGCTGTCAGCAAAGCCCTCCTCACAAGTAGAGGGATTGGAGGATGGATCTATGCTGTGACATATTGGGTGGAGTTTTTGTGGAGTGGACTTTTCTTCTGGATGGCCTTCTGTGACATCATCTTCCTCTATTTCACCGTGTGGAGAGTCAATGAGTCGTCTCTCTTTGTTGCACCTTTTGTATTGTCCATCTGAAGGAAACAAGGCAAGAAGACAAATTATTTATATTTTTTTAATCCGCATTTATAGCCTTTACTTTTTTTTTTATAAGGAGTTGTAAATAATAATATGATCAATGTGGGTTAGTGTTTGAAAAAATGCACTTCCTGTGTGGCTGATATCTTAGCAACTCTGAAGCAGGGAGCCAGGAATTGCATGTCTGTGCTCCCTCTAGTGCATTGGGGGACAACTTGAATATAACAGCGGGGCCTCAATTGTGGCCCCCAACAATTCCCCAGAAATTCACTATGGCCACATGCAGGACTATATTTTACCAGCATGGGTATGCACAGGTCCCCTGACGACATTGCTTATGATGAAACGCGTAGGGAAGAGCCATTCATCACGCCTGCCAGCTGAGTGCGGTGGTCATCTCTCTGGTTTTCCTTGGGAGTACCCAATGGTGTTTTCAAATAAAATGTTGCCTAGTGATATTACGCGATCTTGGCCTTTGTGTCTTCTTTATTTAAGTGGTGCTGAGGATTTATACTATAGAGCAGCATTAAATGTTGGACTGCGGTCCAGATTGTCAGCCTGCCAGTCTGTAGTGTCTGATCCCTACTGCTCAGTTGCTAGGATCGCCAGTGTCCCATGTTCGCCCCGCCCCCTGTAGCGTGTTTCTCAGCCCAGCTCCCGCCCCCTGCAGCTCCTACATTCTCCTGCCTGTGCCTGCCTTGCAACTGGACATATGCAGGTATGCTGTTCACTTGGATGGGATTTATAGGTGCACTCTGATGGCCACATATGATGTAAAGGGGCACTCTGATGGTCACATATGATGTAAAGGGGCACTCTGATGGTCACATATGATGTAAAGGGGCACTCTGATGGCCACATATGATGTAAAGGGGCACTCTGATGGCCACATATGATGTAAAGAAGCACTCTGATGGCCACATATGATGTAAAGGGGCACTCTGATGGCCACATATGATGTAAAGAGACACTCTGATGGCCACATATGATGTAAATGGGCACTGTGGTGGGCACATATGATGTAAAGGGGGACTGTGGTGGGCACATATGATGTACAGGGGCACTGTGTTGGGCACATATGATGTAAAGAAGCACTCTGATGGGGACACCAGATGTAAGGGGTCACTCTAATGGGGGTATATTATGTAATGGGGCACTCTGATGGGGACAACTTATGTAGGGTGCACACTGATGGAAGATACCTGATGTAAGTGTCATTTTGATTGAGAAACCTGATATAAGTAGGCACTCTAATTGAAAAACCTGATGTAAGGGGGAACTTTAATGGGGACGACTGATGTAAAGGATCACTCTGATGGGGACAACTGATGTAAAGGGACACTAATGGGGACACCTGATATAAAGGTGCACTCTAATGGACACATATGATGGAAATGGGCACTCTGAGGGGGACAACTGATGTAAAGGAGCACTCTGATGGGGACCCCTGATATAAAGGGGCACTCTAATGGACACATATGATGGAAATGGGCACTCTGATGGGGACACCTGATGTAAGAGGGCACTCTAATGGGGACACCAGATGTAAGGTGTCACTCTCATGGGGGGGAACATTATGTAATGGGGCACTCTAATGGGGACACCAGATGTAAGGGTTCACTCTCATGGAGGGAACATTAGGTAATGGGGTACTCTGATGGGGACGACTGATGTAAGTGGCAAACTGATTAAAAAACCTAAGGTAAGGGGGCACTATGATGGAGACAACTGATGTAAGAATGTCGTAACTGAAACTTGATAATAAATATTGTTAAAAATGCTATGAAAATTGTACATTTCTCAGTTTTTGATACATACAGTGACTACAATCTTTCTGAGTCAAACTTGAGATTCAGACCTCGGCTGAAAGAAAATGTTATTGACCGGACCTCCTTGAATTTTAATTCCATACCCCCTGCTATACAGCATGAGTGAACTCTAATGATCTGGAGGTCTAAGAGTCCAGTAAGTGGTGTGTGCTACTCTTGGGAAAAATACTCAGTGACACTTATGATAATTTTGAAGCACTATATCTTTAGTTTGGATTGTGGCACTTTACTTTATAAAGGATTTTGTTTATTCACTTTATGCATGTTGCACTTTTTATGTCCTCATTTTTAAAGGGACAGTGCACCTGTATATTGGAGCACAGTTGCGTATTCAGATGGTTTGTGTTTTTTTTGCCTGTTTTATTTGTGATTTTCGCACTAAGCGTAGAGTCTTTTATATACCATGCACAGGTGTTGCGTGCATCCCCATGCTGGCAGTTCCATAACTGTTGGGACACATGGGCTGCACAGACATAGTCGCTGAAGATACACGGATGTCACCTTGGGACCAGCGGCTGTATCCACGCAGCTGCTGCATCCCAATTGACAGCTGGGGATGCAAGCAACATTAATAGCCTGTAAGCTATTGGAGGGGATGATAAGGGACTATATCCAGGATTTTGCTAATGAAAACAATATCATTAACAGTAATCAGCATGGATTCATGAAGAATCGTTCTTGCCAGACCAATCTATTAAAATTCTAAGAGGAAGTGAGCTGCCAAATAGATAGAGGTGGACCTGTGGATGTGGTGTATCTGGACTCAAAGGCATTTGATAACGTTCCCCATAAATGCTTACAAACTGAGGTCTGTCAGCATGGACCATAAGGTGAGTACATGGATTGAAAACTGGCAACAGGGGCGCGCCCAAAGGGTGGTGATAAATAGGGAGTACTCGGATTGGTTTGGGGAGGTAAGTGAGGTCCCCCATGGATCTGTCCTGGGATTAGTTCTGTTTAATTTATTCATAAACAATCTGGAGGATGGAATAAATAGCTCAATCTCAGTATTTGCGGATGATACTAAGCTAAGCAGGGCAATAACTTTTTCGCAGGATGTGGAAACCTTACTAGAAGACCTAAATAAAATAATGGGGTGAGCAACTACATGGCAAATGAGGAAGTAATGCATTTGGGTGCTAAAAATATGAACACAATCTACTCACTAGGGGGAGAACCTCTGGGGGAATATAGGATGGAAAGTGACCTGGGGGTCCTAGTGGATGACAGGCTCAGCGATGGAATGCAATGCCAAGCTGCAGCAAGCAAAGCCAATAGTTCATTGGCATGCATTAAAAAGGGGATTCACTCCAGAGTTAAAATGATAATTCTCCCACTCTACAAGACTCTGATCAGGCCGCATCTTTAGTATGCTGTCCAACCCTGCTGCATTTTATGCAATATAGAGCACTGCAGAGAAATCTTGAGTCATCATTGGTGTCAACAGGGGAGGCCTGGCAGCCTTAGGCCTGGGGGGCAAGTCCAGTCAAGTGGCCTACTGAACCACCGAATCAGCTCCCCATCCATGCCCACCTGGTTTTATAACGAATATTGATGTTATGAAGCAAGACAAATATGATACAATGTGGTAACATAATTTAATGTTAATAGCAACAAAAGAGGTTTAACAAAAATAATGCATCAATGCAGCTCATCAGTGCCCACCAATGCAGCCTCATCAGTGCCCATCAATGCAGCCTCACCAGTGCCCATCAGCACAGCCGGCCCTGGGTGCCCCCCCATTAGCCTGCAGTTAGTTGGTGGCTGTGCCCCTGGCCACTGCTTCCTACCTCCACAAGAAGAAAAAAGTGTGAGCAGGCAGCGGCCATCAGCCATTTTGGATGTAAGTTAGGGTGGCCTGGGGGGCAATTGCCACCCTGCCCACTGGCCCAGCCCTCCCCTGGGTGTCAATGGTTCAATAACCCCCCGCCCTCCCCCAGCAATGATGCAGATGCAGTACTATTAAACCCTCCACCCTCAAAATAGGTGGTCAGGGATAGTTCTATTCAGCTCCCTACTTTCCTGCTGTTCAGTAGTAGTGTTATTTAACCCCTTGCCCACATTGGTGGTCATTGGCAGTGCTTTTTTTTTTTTAATCCCCCCTGTCAACACCCCCCTATCACCGTATTGGGGGTCAGTGCAGGATTTCTTTTTTTTTAACACGCCCTATCCCAGCATTATTGATCAGTGGCAGTGTTTATTTCACCCGCACGGATTCAGTGTTTTTCCTCACCCGTTCCAATCTCTACAAGAATTTCCTTTTCTTTCCGCTGCTCATCCTCCTTTACATCCGTCTCCTCTTCTTCCATTTTAATACAAATAACTTTTTCCTCCTGAATAACACAGAATAAATAATAAATGATAGGAACTAAGATGAAGTAAGTGGTCAAGACCCACTAAACGCAGACCTACATCAGCATAAAAATAACCTCCAGCCATAAATAAACTTGGTGTTAAGCTGGCCATAGATGGATCAAATCCCGGTTGGTTTAGCAGGGAGCAGCTCAGATTCAGTCCATATATGGGCAGGCTGGTTGTACTGAAATTGATCCATCAATCAACTTCAGTAAAATCAGCCTCTCTAATTTTTTTGTGATCACTGTCGCCACCTATAGCTGCTAGCAGTGATCATGTTCTGCCAGCAGGGAAGGTTCCCCAATGGCAGAATACAATACAACAGCGGGAGGGATTCCCCCATCAACACAGTCAGCAATTTTCTTTCCTTCCATCCATGGTGAAAGGAGAAAAAGTTGCATAATCTATGGCTTGCTTAAGATTTAAACAATAAATGCAATGATCCTTTGTGCCCCTTCCCCTGACCTAATCTACCCTTCTCCTTTACAGATGCATATTTACCTTGATCCAATGGTGGCAATCCAGCACAGCAAGTTTTCACTACCCTGGCCACACCTGCGCAGAGACATCTATGGGGCTTTATGAAGTGGAAGATGGAAAGCTAGCAACTCGTTCATCCAGGAATGATTATTTTATTAATGCAGGTAGAGTACAGCAGAAACAAAGGCTTACACATTTTGGCTTATAGCCTTAAAGTGGCTGTAAAGTGGATGTAAACCCCGAAAAAAAAATGTAATTAGTAATGCTGCCTGGTAGAGTATAGCATGTCATATCATCTGTGCCCAGTCTTGCCACAAGGAGTTAATCCAACTGTAAGTAATGAGCTTATCTTTTTTCAGGAAGAGAAAGTCAGACTAACAGGGAAATACACAGTCGTTCCACCCCTTGCTCTGTGAGTGACAAGCAATTTGCTTATCTCCTTCACACAGCAGAGAAAGTTTTACACTCCCCCCTCCCTCCCTCCTCAATGTCTCAGTATAGAGGTGGGTGGGGAGGCTTGTGACATCACAACTCCACCCACCAAACTCCAGCAAACACAGATACCCTCTGATTTCAGAATTTTACAGAGCTGCTAGAGCTTACAGGAAGGACATTTGAAAGGTAGGGATAGATGCAGGAGGCTTGCATGTATATATACATTAATACTGTGTCATTAGTTTCTACTGGGTGGGTGGTGGGTTTACATCCACTTTAAGGGTTTTCACCTTAATGCATTCTGTGCATTAAAGTGTTACTAAACCAAGCAATATAAAAACAATTCATCCGCCCCCCACAGTGCACACAGCTTCTAAATCTTCTTTTTATATCAAAAGACTGCTGCTATATACCTTTTTTTTCCATCTGTATATTGCAGTCAGGTGATAAACTGCAAAGAGCCAGGGCTTCCCCAGAGTTCATGTGGGAGGAGATAACACTCTCTGATGATGCAACTTCCTTTGCATCAGTGACCCTTCACCCCCAATCCGGCCAGAGCTGATTTGTGTTTTGCCAATGACATGCTCAGTTCACAAATAAACAATCACTGCCTCTAGAAATCCACTGCAGTCTGTGTCCACGTGAAACAGGAAGATTGAACAGAGCATGTGCAACCTTTCCACACTGCCTGCATGTAGTATAGTATAGTATAGTATAGTATAGTATAGTATAGTATAGTATAGTATAGTCGAATATAGTAGACAGGGCAAGAAGGAAGTATCTGGCCATACAAGATCAAACTGCGTGTTTACACAATACAGAGTATTAACCCCTTAAGTTACACAGCGAGTATAGCAAGCATGCTATTCTGCATATACTGACAGATTTTACTGTTGTGGGTTTAGTAACACTTTAACGGTGAAAAACCTTTCGTGCTGCGGCTACCTCCGCTACCCCCCCTTTGACCCCCCTTTTTCTTACCTGAGCAATGTGCACGAGCGACAAGCACAGCAGCTCCAGTCGCTATCTCTCCTCATTGGACAGATTGATAACAGCAGGAGCCATTGTCTCCCGCTGCTGTCAATCAAAATCTGTGACACGGGAGCGGGAGGTGAGGGGCCAAGTCCCGCTGTCTGTGTCAATGGATGCAGCAGCAGGACACGGGAATGAGCCTGCATGGGTGCCCCCATGGAAAGAGGCTTTCCATGGGGGCACTCAATGAAGAGGAGGAGCCAGAAGCGCCAGCGGGGGACCCAAACAGATGAGGATCGGGGCTGCTGCGTGCAAAACCATTACATAGAGAAGGTAAGTATAACATGTTTGTTATTTTTTTTTTAAATCGAAGGTTTACAATCACTTTAATGATAGCCATATGTCTGTCTATGGCTATGAATAAAGTGGTATTAAAAGTTCATCTTTTTTTTGAAAAAAAATAACAAGCATGTTATAATTTTACTTACCTGCTCTGTGTAATGGTTGTGCACACAGCAGGCCCGATCCTCCTCTTCTTGGGTCCAGCACTGGTGCTCCTGGCTCCTCCCTCTTGACCAGTGCCCCCAATAGCAATCCACCTGTTATGGGGGCACTGTTGTGTGCTTGCTCCCGAGCCCAACTCTATGCGTCCATAAGACACATAAAGCCGCAGCTCGGCCCCGCCCCCCAGCTCTCCTCTTTGGCTCACTGGCTGTGATTGACTGTCTCAGCCAATGAGCAGAGGGAGTCCCAGGACAGCAGGGGCTATTGTGTACATTGCTGGATCAAAAGGGGGCTCAGGTGAGTACAAGGAGGCTGTGGGAGGAGCAGCGCACAAAAGGTTTTTTATTACCTCCATGCATAGAATGCATGAAGGTAAAAAACCTTCAGCCTTTACAGCCACTTTAAGGCTATAGGCTGAAGCGTGTAAGTCTTTGTATCTGCTGTATTCTACCTGCATTAATAAAATAATCATTTCTGGATGAACAGTCTGCTGGCTTTCCATCTTCTACTTCATGCTGTGTCAAGCCAGTGAAACCGATTACTCATCTCTTCATACAATCCGTCCAGGTATTGTCTGTTTAACATTCTAAAGGGCTTTGTCCTGAGGACACAGATTATCAGGGGTGGTCCCATAGAAGTCTATGGGGCATCGATGCGCAGGGTGCAGCCAGGGAAGATATGCTGATTTCTATCATCCAATCATGTGCAAGCAAAAAAAAGGCTGTTTTTTTTTTCCTTGCACCTGATTGGGTATTCTTTACAAAGTGAGGCTTCCCTAAGCTCTGGGGAAAATTCTTGCAACTGCACTTGCAAAGCGCACAGTGTATTGTCCTTTAGTAAATTAACCCCAATGTCTCCTCTGCAATAAAATACACTTACCTGCCTGTTTGCAATCACCTGTGCATGTGCAGCTCAGTTTACATTCAGGCGCACTCGCTGTGTGCCGAGACAATTGCATTTCTGCACATGTGTGATGTCAGCTTGCACTGGCCAATCAACATGGCCAAAGGCTGGCACCAGGAAGAAGCTGGGGACAAGATGCAGGCACCGGCGAGGGACCTCGCGGGCTTCAGACTGCTGGAACAGAGGTAAGTATCTGTACCTTTATTTAAGCTTTATTTGCACACACAATTATCCCTATGTCCAATCTACCTGATTATGCTCTGATATCTCCTGATCTTCTTCTGTGGAATCCTGGGAATCCAGAGGACATCTGTCTGGGGTGTTTTTGTTGCTAGATCCATCTGTAGTCACATAAGAGTAACATTATAACACTGTATTATATATTGTAAGTAAATACATGCATTCACTGACTTCAGATTCACTATTCCTCCTATCATCTGCCATTACAATATGGCCACCCCCCTAAACACTTACCTTTCTCTGGGAGCAGGTCCCCCTGTTCCTGCAGTCAGTACCGTTTTTGACTTTAGGTCTGCTTTCCAGCCGAACTCTAGGAAGAAAACCCCATGGTATATGGTGTACCTAATCTATATCCTTTATAAAAAAAAAGAAAATCAACTTGGAACTGAACCCAAAAAGTGAAGATTTGGTATGTTATAATGGGCATCTAAAAAAACTGTTCTTAAGGAGCAGGAGCACGAATAAGGTTTAGGATGAGTCAGCGTGGAATCTGGCTAGCATCCAAAACACTGAAGCAGGAGGGAATAGTAGAGAAGGCACTAAATACCCTCCCAGCAGCCAGCATCAGGTGAAGATTAATTGCTGAGATCTGCTGGGATACCCACTGGAGGACCCTGGAACTACAACCTTCTAGTTCAGGAACCACAGTGCTACCAGTAGGTGATCCAGTTACTGACAGCACTGCTGCCTCTTATTGCTAATCTCAAGAGATCTACCCTGCTCACTGTTCTCCTTGCTGGAGGCTCTACCATAAGAAAGCAAAACCCTGCCTTCACCAAACTGGCCAATGTTACCCAATTACTTACCTAAAACACCAGTCGTGTGAAAAGCCGGAGTCCCAGGTCTTCTTTCTTCTGATCTGTAGTGTAGAAGGGCCCAGTCTGCAGTACTAACCTCACTTCCTGTGTTCTCAGCTGTCAGAAGACTTTTGTGATTGGAGAGGAGCGCCCAGTGTCCAGAAAAACATCTTACTTGATGACTTTTATAATCGTTTATTTAAGATAAAAGCATACAAATAGAGCCAGTGCGTTTCAGGGGGGAACAGTCTACCCCCCCCCCCCAACTCCGCAGGGCTGCATTTCTTGGAGAATGGTTAGGCCCTGAGAGGGTTAAATACATTTGATGCCAATGAACATCCAAATGATTCAGAGAAGGATTAGGAGAAAGTGCTGTGGTCAGATGAGACCAAAATTGAACTCTTTGGCATTAAGTCAACTCATTAACTCAAGCTTTGGGGTTGTTTCTCTGCTAAAGGTACAGGCCAACTTTGCCGCATTGAGGGGCCAATGGACGGGGCCATGTATTGTAAAATCTTGGGTGAGAACCTTCTTCCCTCAGCCAGAACACTGAAGATGGGTCATGGATGGGTCTTCCAGCATGACAATGACCAGAAACATACCGCCAAGGCAACAAAGGAGTGGCTCAAGAAGAAGCACATTAAGGTCATGGAGTGGCCTAGTCAGTCTCCAGTCCTTAATCCAATAGAAAATTTATGGAGGGAGCCAAAACGTTGAGTTGCCAAGCGACAGCCAAGAAACCTTAAGGATTTAGAGAAGATATGTAAAGAAGAGTGGACCAAAATCCCTCCTGAGATGTGTGCAAAACGGGTAACCAACTACAAGAAACATCTTACCTCTGTGCTTGCCAACAAGGGTTTCTCCACCGAGTACTAAGTCATGTTTTGCTTGGGGATCAAATTTTTTTACTCACTGAACTGCAACTCAGTTTATAGCATTTGTTTTATGTGTTTTTTCTGGATTTTTGGTTGATATTCTGTCTCTATCATTTAACATACACCTATGATAAAAATTATAGACCCTTCACTTCTATGTGAGTGGGCAAACTTACAAAATCTGCAGGGGATCAAATAATTATTTTCCCCACTGTAGATATTTTAAACAAACTGCTCATCCACACTCTATGTACAAGAGGACTTGTATGATTTTTTTTTTTATAGGTTTCAATAATTTATTACATTTTTTATTATTTGTTGCAATTTTCTATTTTTTTTACATTTTTTTTCACAATGCCTTTGGGGGGGGGAGGGTGGACTGTGTCAATAGAGCAGTAAACGGTGTCTGCAGTTTTTTATTTTTGTATAAAGAATGACACACAGAACATTGGTATTATTTTTTACAATGTAATGTTTTATTTATTTTTTTTTGCACAGTGCTTTTTGGTGGGAAGGCAGTGGGCAGTGTCAGTAAAGCAGTTAACGGTGTCAGTAGCTTTTTATAATTATTTTATTTATTTTTTTACAATTTAAAGTTTAATATTTTCATTTTTTTCATAGTGTTTTTGGGTGGTGGGCAGTGGACAGTGTCAGTAGAGGGATGGATGGTGTCAGTAGTTTTTTTATTTCTCCCTCTACAGCTCTCCATGAAGCAGCTGAAAGCCACAGGGAGCAAGAGAAGCAGCTTTCAGCTGCTTCATGGAGAGCCATAGAGGGAGATTGGTGCATGTAATTGCCGCCCCCCCCCCCCCCCCCCGGCTGAACAGATCACCCCCAATTGTCAGATTCCCTCTGCTTCAGGAGGTACCTGGAGCCTCGCATGGGGCCCTCTTCTGGCTCTGGGCAATTCCCAAGTGCCCTGATGGGCCTATATTAAAGTACGGGCCCGGAGCTGCAGCTCCAATAGCCCCTATGATAATCCAGCCCTGGACGCCTGAAGCAACTGCTCCCAGCCACCACAAGAGGGAGCTGCAGGGAAGACAAACTACAAATCTCTAGAACCCAACATCCAATCTGCTGAACATGGCAAACCTGTGAATATTTTATTTCCAATATTTTTATAATCCACAGTGCTGTGAAGTGTCCATAGATGGATTGATATACCATACTTCTGGTGTTTGATGTTTATTACTCACCTGTACTGATCTCTGGAACACTTTCCTCCTCCTTACACAGATCATCACCCCTTGCATACATCTCTTCTGTTTCTTCTTTCACTTCAACTTTGATGCTGATCACATCTTCAGTCTGCATGACACAAAATAATACAATAAAGAATGATAGACAGAACATTGGTATAATAAGGCTTTGTATGAATCATCATAAAGACAGGAGAGGTATTTTAGTTATGGTTGGAGCCTGGTGGTCTCAGTCACTTACACATGCAGGAGTATAAATGCCTGAATTTGGCCTGGTATCAACCTATCAACCTGTTGCAATCCTTGTACAGTAGAGTGGGAGATGAATAAGCAGCACAAGGAGCCAATCAGTTGCACTGCAGAGCTCATGTGCTAACAAGAGACATATGCTGATAGGAGGAGACAGCAAAGTGACAGAGAGATGAACTCAACAGCCTGCTTCGCTTTTCAACACCCAATCACATGCTGGTATGATGTAACAAAAATGGAAATTGAGGCGCCACACCACTGTTAAGAGGTCCAGATACAACTTCATTCCAAAAAAAAGGTTGACAATGAGAAGAGTATTCAACGTGTTTCGGAAGTTAAAAGAACACCCCATTCATCAAGACTTGACTGCAACCAATGTGAATGGACTAGAAGTGAAATGAATCTTTAGGCTCCATTCACACCATGGCGTTCCAGACGGCGGGCAGAATTGCAGCGATTCTGCCCGCGGCCCGGAACGCCATGATGTGAACGGAGCCGTAATGTCATTTCTGCTGCTGTAATTACAAGCACAGGCTCTGGTTTGGCAGCCAAGGCCCATACTTGTAATTACACAATGCACACTTCTCTATTTTATTCACATTGGTTTCAATAAAGCCTCGGTGAAGTGATTGTTTTTGGACCCCCAAAATGCATTGGCTACTTTGGATACTTTTTAGATCGTCTCCCTGACTTTTATTGGAGTAAAGTTGTATCTGTACCTCTTAGCAGCGGTGTGGATATGCAATTTTTATTCCATTACACAACAAGCCAAGGAGACTGTGGAGATCCTCGGGGGTGTGGAAGTTGTCTGCCGAGGAACCAGATCATTTACACCAACATTAATACTTATAAGTGGTTGTAAACCTCAGACACAAAGCATATCTTTCTATAGTGTGTACTCTCAGAGCTCTCCTCACTGAGCTCTGCAAAGTGTAACTTCAGCTCCCAGCCCCCTGCTTTCTGAAAGCTCAGAGAAGTTGTATAAATTCTGGATTTTGAAGGGATGTAGAGAAGAGAATGTTGCAGATAAACAGGTACAACTTATATGGGAGGTGTCATGGACCTGCTACCCAACGCAGAGGTACTTAAGGGTTAACACCGTGCAGAGTGATTCCTCTAATTGATACCAGGCTGCCTTATTTAAACATTTCAGCAGCACACAGACTCTGCTGTCTGATCTGCAGCTCATACCTGTTCCTGTGACTACCTGCTCCTGAGATCCGATCTGTTTCCTGCGTTTGACCCGGCTTGTTTGACTACGATTGATCTCTGTTATCCTGAACCCGGCTTGCCTTGTAACCCCGCTTAGCTCTATATTGACTGTTATACTGTTGCCAAACCTTTGCCTGTATCCTGACGATTCTCTGCCTGCCGTTTGTGTCTGCTTGATCATCTGTTACTGAACCTGGCTTGTCTGACCACACATCCAGTGTCTCCACAGCTCTGCATCTACCAGCTTCCTGTTTCCTGCCTCCTGCCTGCTGAGCTGACTGCACCTGCTGGTTTCTCTGGGAGATCATCAGCTGCACAAGAGGCGATCCAGGCACCCTTACACCACCTGGCTCTTGTGGCCACTGTTCATAACATTGGTGGTCCCTGAGCCAGGGTTGTATGCGAGGCCTTCCTGCTGCACGTCAGGCTCACCCATCAGGTACGTGACAGGAGGATTTGTTTCATCTCTGTGTATCAACTTAGGCCAATCACTTCACTGGGTATATGGAAGGGTGTACAACCACTTCCCTACCGTATGCAGAATTATGGCCGGGAAGTGGTTCTGTTATCCTGACTGGGCCTCATGTGATGTCCAGCAGGATAACAAGTCGCGGGGGCACGCAGTGCGGCAATCGGTGGTGTGTTGTGTAAGTCTAAAACACCCCATCTCCGATCGTTGTAGAGAGCTTCTCTCAGAAGCTCTTCATCACATGATCAACTGTGACGAATCACAGCTGATAACAGTGTAAACAGGAAGAACCGTATATCGGCTTTTCTTCTACTCGCGTCTGCAGACGCAAGTAAATGAGAGCCGATTGGCGGCTCTCCTGATAAGGGGGTCTAAGCTAAGGCCTCATACACACGGACGTTTTTTGACGCCGGCGTTTTCTGGCGTTTTTTGCAGCTCTCCATGTTAGTCAATGGCCCCATAAAAACATCGGCGTTTTTGAGCTGTAGGTGGCGTCGGCGTTAGTGAGCAGAAAGTAGAACCCATGGCCATCGCATTCTGAGGCTGTAACGTTTTGACGTTTTTTGACGCCGACGCCACAAAACGCCAACAAACGCCACCTAATATTGTACCGGCGTTTTTTGACGCCGACGTTTTTAGGTTGAAAAATAGCAGAGGGATGATTTTTTTTTTAAAAAAACGCCTATTGACGCCGACGCTCACTAACGCTCAAAAACGCCAATGCATAACGCCGAAAAACGTCGACTTTTTTTTTCCTTGACGTCGGACCCGAAGTTTTGTTTATTTTTTTTAGATACGCCCGTGTGTATGAGGCCTAATTGTTTATCAGTGCAGCCCCCCCCAGGGTCGCCACCCAGGACCACCAGGGATGCCCAACCAGGGACCACCAGGGATGCCCAACCAGGGACCACCAGGGATGCCCAACAAGGGACCACCAGGGAAGCCCACCCAGGACCACCAGGGAAGCCCACCCAGGACCACCAGGTATGGCAAACAATTGCCAATAGAGATGGCACCCAGTGCCTCACATCAGTGCCACCTATGAGTGCCCATCAGTGCCGCTTAACAGTCAGTGCTGCTTATCAGTGCCGTCTATCAGTGCTGCATATAAGTGCCTCATCATCAGTGCCAATCAGTACTGCCTCATCAGTGCCCGTCAATGTAGCCTCATCAGTGCCCATCAGTGAATGAGAAAACATTATTTACAAAGTTTTGTAACAGAAACAAAGAAAAACTTTTTTTTTCCCCAAAATTTTCGGTCTTTTATTTGTAGAGCAACAAATAAAAACTCCAGAGGTGATCAAATACCACCAAAAGAAAGCTCTATTTGTGGGAGAAAGATTATGAAAATTTTGTTTGGGTACAACGTCGCATGACAGCGCAATTGTCACTCAAAATGCGACAGCACTGAAAGCTGAAAATTGGTCTGGGTGGGAAGGCAGGTAAGTGCCTGGTATTGAAGTGGTTAAGACTGCAACACCAATAAGATATTCATATGGGTCCAGTCAGTGCTATTTTTACATTTTCCCCCACAATCGCAGGCTGGAGGGGGGGAGGGGGGGGCACAACCTGTGTTATCGAACTGCAGCTGAGAAAAATCTGGTCTCCTGTCCCGCCAGTAGGGGTTGTGCTGTGTGCCAGAGCTATGTAAATCTCAGGACTGGATGGGCAGAAATAAAAATTGCTTAACTCACATGTGTCAAACACAAGGCCTGTGGGCCAAACCTAGCCCATCAGGCAATTTCATGTGGCCCTCACATCCAGGGCTTTTTAATCCTCAACTCTGCACTCTGTACACAGCGTAATCCTCAACTTTGCACTCTGTACACAGCATACTCCTCAACTCTGCACTCTGTACACAGTGTAATCCTCAACTCTGCACTCTGTACACAGCGTAATCCTCAACTTTGCACTCTGTACACAGCGTAATCCTCAACTTTGCACTCTGTACACAGCATACTCCTCAACTCTGCACTCTGTACACAGTGTAATCCTCAACTCTGCACTCTGTACACAGTGTAATCCTCAACTCTGCACTCTGTATACAGCGTACTCATCAACTCTGTATGTAGCATACTCCTCAACTCTCCATGCTGTATACGGACGGCTTACTCCTCAACTCTGCACTCTGTATGTAGCACACTCCTCAACTCGCTAAACAGCATACTCTTCAACTCTGTAAGCAGCATACTCCTCAACTCTGCACTCTGTACACAGCATAATCCTCAACTCTGCACTCTGTACACAGCATACTCCTCAACTCTGCACTATGTACACAGCATACTCCTCAACTCTGCACTCTGTACACAGCATACTCCTCAACTCTGCACTCTGTACACAGCATACCCTTCAACTCTGCACTCTGTACACAGCATACCCTTCAACTCTGCACTCTGTACACAGCATACCCTTCAACTCTGCACTCTGTATGTAGCCCTCTCCTCAACATTGTAAACAGCATACTCCTCAACTCTGCACTCAATACACTGTGTACTCCTCAACTCTGTACTCTGTATGTAGCACACTCCTCAACTCTGTACACAGCACACTCCTCAGCTCTGTACACAGCGTACTCCTCAACCCTGCAGTCTGTGTGTAGCACACTCCTCAACTTTGTAAACGGCGTACTCATCAACTGTACACGGCGTACTCCTCAACTCTGCACTCTGCACACAGCATACCCTTCAACTCTGCACACAGCATACCCTTCAACTCTGCACTCTGTATGTAGCACTCTCCTCATTATTGTAAACAGCACACTCCTCAACTCTGCACTCAGTACACTGTGTACTCCTTAACTCTGCGCACTCTATGTAGCACACTCCTCAACTCTGTAAACAGCATACTCCCCAACTCTGCATTCTGTATGTAGCACACTCCTCAACTCTGCACTCTGTACACAGCGTACTCCTCAACTCTGCACTCTGTACACAGCGTACTCCTCAACTCTGCACTCTGTACACAGCGTACTCCTCAACTCTGCACTCTGTACACAGCGTAATCCTCAACTCTGCACTCTGTACACAGCGTACTCCTCAACTCTGCACTCTGTACACAGCGTACTCCTCAACTCTGCACTATGTACACAGCATACTCCTCAACTCTGCACTCTGTACACAGCATACCCTTCAACTCTGCACTCTGTACACAGCATACCCTTCAACTCTGCACTCTGTACACAGCATACCCTTCAACTCTGCACTCTGTATGTAGCACTCTCCTCAACATTGTAAACAGCATACTCCTCAACTCTGCACTCAGTACACTGTGTACTCCTCAACTCTGCACTCTCTATGTAGCACACTCCTCAACTCTGTAAACAGCATACTCCCCAACTCTGCACTCTGTATGTAGCACACTCCTCAACACTGTACACAGCATACTCCTCAATTCTGCACTCTCCTCAACTCTGTACACAGCACACTCCTCAACTCTGTACACAGCGTACTCCTCAACCCTGCAGTCTGTGTAGCACACTCCTCAACTTTGTACACGGCGTACTCATCAACTGTACACGGCGTACTCCTGAACTCTGCACTCTGTACACAGCATACCCTTCAACTCTGCACACAGCATACCCTTCAACTCTGCACTCTGTATGTAGCACTCTCCTCATTATTGTAAACAGCATACTCCTCAACTCTGCACTCAGTACACTGTGTACTCCTTAAATCTGCGCACTCTATGTAGCACACTCCTCAACTCTGTAAACAGCATACTCCCCAACTCTGCATTCTGTATGTAGCACACTCC
This sequence comes from Glandirana rugosa, assembly GCA_018402905.1. Lineage (NCBI taxonomy): Eukaryota > Metazoa > Chordata > Amphibia > Anura > Ranidae > Glandirana > Glandirana rugosa. Next base: position 269,349 of record BLSH010506162.1, on the reverse strand, counting down.
TCAACTCTGTACACAGCACACTCATCAACTGTGCACTCTGTGTGTAGCATATTCCTCAACTCTGTAAACAGCATACTCCTCAACTCTGTACACAGTGCACGCCTCAACTCTGTACACAAACGTACTCCTCAACCCTGCAGTCTGTATCTAGCATACTCCTCAACTTTGTACACAGCGTACTCATCAACTCTGCACGCTGTACACAGCGTACTCCTCAACTCTGCACTCTGTGCACAGCGTACTCCTCAACTCTGCACTCTGTGCACAGCGTACTCCTCAACTCTGCACTCTGTGCACAGCGTACTCCTCAACTCTGTGCACAGCGTACTCCTCAACTCTGTGCACAGCGTACTCCTCAACTCTGTGCACAGCGTACTCCTCAACTCTGTGCACAGCGTACTCTGTGCACAGCGTACTCCTCAACTCTGCGCACAGCGTACTCCTCAACTCTGCGCACAGCGTACTCCTCAACTCTGCACACAGCGTACTCCTCAACTCTGCACACAGCGTACTCCTCAACTCTGCACACAGCGTACTCCTCAACTCTGCACACAGCGTACTCCTCAACTCTGTGCACAGTGTACTCCTCAACCCTGCAGTCTGTGAGTAGCACACTCCTCAACTTTGTACACAGCGTACTCATCAACTGTGCATGCTGTACACCGTGTACTCCTTAACTCTGCACTCTGTACACAGCGTACCCTTGAACTCGGCACTCTGTATGTAGCACACTCCTCAACTTTGTAAACAGCATACTTCTCAACTATGCACTCTGTAGCACACTCCTCAACTCTGTACACAGCGTACTCCTCAACTCTGCACTCTGTAGCACACTCCTCAACTCTGCACACAGCGTACACATCAACTCTGCACTCTGCACACAGCGTACTCCTCAACTCTGCACACAGCGTACTCCTCAACTCTGCACACAGCGTACTCCTCAACTCTGCACACAGCGTACTCCTCAACTCTGCACACAGCGTACTCCTCAACTCTGTGCACAGCGTACTCCTCAACCCTGCAGTCTGTGAGTAGCACACTCCTCAACTTTGTACACAGCGTACTCATCAACTGTGCATGTTGTACACCGTGTACTCCTTAACTCTGCACTCTGTACACAGCGTACCCTTGAACTCGGCACTCTGTATGTAGCACACTCCTCAACTTTGTAAACAGCATACTTCTCAACTATGCACTCTGTAGCACACTCCTCAACTCTGTACACAGCGTACTCCTCAACTCTGCACTCTGTAGCACACTCCTCAACTCTGCACACAGCGTACACATCAACTCTGCACTCTGTACACAGCGTACTCCTCAACTCTGCACTCTGTAGCACACTCCTCAACTCTGCACACAGCGTACACATCAACTCTGCACTCTGTACACAGCGTACTCAACTCTGCACTTTGTATGTAGCACACTCCTCAACTTTGTAAACAGCATACTTCTGAACTCTGCACTCTGTAGCACACTCAACAACTCTGTACACAGCATACTCCTCAACTCTGCACTCTGTAGCACACTCCTCAACTCTGTACACAGCGTACACATCAACCCTGCACTCTGTACATGGTGTACTCAACTCTGCACTGCTGAACTATGCACACAGTATATAGAGTACCCCTGAATTTTACACAAGGTACGTAGAGCACCCCTGAACTCTGCAGTATGTATGTAGCAAGCCCCTGAACCTTGCACATGGTACGTAGAGCCACCCCTGAATTATGCAGTATGTATGTAGTGCACCCCTGTACTCTGCACACAGTACATAGCACACCCCTGAACTCTGCAGTATGTATGTAGTGCACCCCTGAACAATGCACACAATACGTACAGCACCCCTGAGCTCTGCACACAGTACATAGCGCACCCCTGAACTCTGCACACAGTACATAGCGCACACCTGCACACAGTACATAGCGCACCACTGAACCCTGCAGTATGTACATAGCGCACCCCTAAACTACACACATAATGCACTCCTGGTATTTATTGCCCCTTTATGATCCTCTGTGCAATTTGGCCACATCCACTGGTTGATTTCCTACAACTGTTCTCTGAGAAAAAAAGCCCTGGATAAATTTATAATGGTCCTACAGATCAGATACAACTGGCCCTTTAAGGGCAACCATAATGCTTATGCGGCCCACAATGAAAACATCCCTGTTTTAACTGGTAAAACAGTATTCCATGCAGTATATTTAGTTGTAAACCTGGAGTTCAGCTTTAAACACTTACATCAGTCATCCTAGGGATTGAAAAACCATATGGGTAGCGATAGCTTCTGAATATCAGAAAGGATCTGACAAAATGGGCACATGCACCCATACCGGCACCCCACAGCGCTTCACAGGTAACAGCAAAACCACAATGCAGTGAAGATGGAAAAAAGGTAACTTATCAGTAAAACTTTGTCTATTTAATAAATAACAAAACATTTAATAAATAGTTACAAGCTAAACTAAGAGTAGAACTACTGCAGAAGATATTTGAAGGCAATGACTACGAAACTGCAGAGAACGGGTTTAGAAGCAGATCTCCACATGGCATGGAAATTGCCATTGTCACCAGGAGAAAGGATTGGTAGATGTGTGCAGATCATATAAAGTTGAAGCACTATATTATTTGAATAGACCCTCAACTCACCGTACCTGATCCACCTGAGGGATCTCCTGATCTTCCTGTGTGGAGTCCCGGGAATACAGAGGACAGGGACATCTCTCTGGGGGATTTCTGGATCCATCTGTAGGAAACACACAAACTGACTGAATACATTGTTTCTATGTCTTTATATCAGAGGATGTGTGTATCTAGGGGGATCCTCTATACTCTTCTCTCCTTTACAAGAAATGAAAGTCTCCTCTTACCCGGTGATGTGAGGGGCTGCCGGTTCTCCATCAGGACGTCCTTCTAAAGATCTTTATGTCCGTCTACATAGTCCTACCCCTAAATGTATTTTTCTACCTGCAATTGGGAGAAAAAAATAGTTTCTCAGGATTAAAAGTCAACATATACTGTACATAAAAGTATAAGACACATAAATGTCTATGCTTCTGCCTCTAAAGGCAAAAATTACCCTTTTGGAGGCTTGCATTGTGACATTGCCCAAAGGAAAGCATTACGTCAATGGAAAAGCACTAAAAACAACCAGTGAATAGCTGGCTGATAAGGTGTTGGCACACATCAGCATCCCTCAACGACCAGGTTTTGATCTGTTTCAAATTGAGAGGTCTCTAGGTCCTGGCTGAAAGGCAACATATGTTTAAGGTCTTGCTGTATAGGACCCAGTCAGCCCATACCCAGTGGGTCCCTCTTGTGGAAGCAGCATGGGCTGGCACCGTCTTGGCTGGAAGCTGGTTTGTCTAGGTTGAGTGCTGTGGAGAAGAATCTGTTCATGGGCTCAGGGGCATCTCTCTCCTGCTCTCTGCTAGTTAAGGAGCTGCAGGTGCTATTTGCTGGTTGTTAAGTACGCCCATGGGTGCCAGCTCCTTAACAACCAACTATTCACTCGTTGTTAAGTATGCCCATGGGTGCCAGCTCCTCAACAACTAGCTATATTCTGGTTGTTAAGTATGCCCATGGGAGCCTGCTCCTTAGCAACCAGCCATTCACTGGTTGTTAACCACTTGAATACAGGACGTTTATACCCCCTTCCTGCCCAGACCAATTTTCAGCTTTCAGCGCTCTCACACTTTGAATCTCAATTACTCTCTCATGCTACACTGAACCCAAACAAAATTTGTGTCATTTTTTTCACACAAATAGAGCTTTCTTTTGGTGGTATTTAAGAAGCTCTGGGTTTTTTATTTTTTGCGATATAATTGAAAAAAGTGCGAAAATTTTGAAAAAAAAACAATTTTTTTTAGTTTCTGTGATAAAATTTTGCAAATAAGTAATTTTTGTCCATAAATTTTGGCCAAAACCTATACTGCTACCTATCTTTGGTAAAAATAACCCAAATTTGTGTATATTATTTGGTCTGTGTGAAAGTTCTAGAGTCTACAAGCTATGGTGCAAATCATTGAAAATTGATCACACCTGATACACTGATGGCCTATCTAATTTCTTGAGGCCCTGAAATGTCAGGAAAGTACAAATACCCCCCAAATTACCCCTTTTTGAAAAGTAGACATTCCAAGGTATTTAGCCTTCCCCCATAT